>JBCAQO010000111.1:0-40538 GCA_039111635.1 Heterobasidion occidentale | reverse complement strand
TGTTCCTATCACCTTGCGCACAGATTGTGAAATGTAGGTCAAGGTACGTCTCGCGCCTTGTTCTTCGCCGGACGATCCATCGAGCGTTGACCACATACGTGTATGTTCTAGAGAGGACGGTGTTAAGATGGCCCGTACATTTTGCATGTTCTGTACATTCACCTAACCTGGTACCTATCACGCCGCTACCCCAGCAAAGATGAGCCTCTTCAGTGATTCGAAGAAAGCGGCGTGGCTTGTTTCCCCTGTCCGTTATGACGAAGCAAGCTCGTAATTGATTTACATGTTTCGAAGCAGGTTTACCTTTGAAATTGCTGCAAACGTAGAGCCGCAATAGACGCACTTGAATAGGTTTGCTTCATTCTCAGTCCCTGCCGGCCCGTGCGATTTACCGAGGCAAGAGGGGCATTTCTGTCACTTCTGTACCACATATTCTGGATCTCCTGAGCGGCCACCATGAGGTCCATACGATGCGTCATTCTGGAAGGCCGTCCTGAATCAGGTATAAGCAAGTAGTTCTCAGCCCTGGTTTGTCGAGGCAGGGATTCTTTTGCCAAATTCTTACCTGTAGTTCACGTGGCGTTTAATGGAGGATATCTGACTCCGACAGAAGCCCAGGGCTGACTTGATCTCAAGGGTCATTATTCTGATTTTCTGACCGAGAACGGCGAAGCGCACACCTCGAGTCGAGGCCCTCAGTCCTTATCGGTCCGATGACGTTTCCTGCATACCTCCTTCAAACTCTCGGAAGCAAGGTAAATACCCCACATCTGCGATGCCTGATGCAAGTCAATCTCCAACTAAGGTGGAGCGCGTACGGGTCTAGAACTGGATCAATTATCGCAACGTAAGAGATCTCGACACTCGATTCATCGCGCTCGAATTGGTTTACCCACAGCATTGTGGATTTACAGGATAAATCGCTCCCGCAGATCGAGCTCGAGTAGGTCATACATGCGAGTCTATGCGAGTCGGCTGACCAGACCACAGAACTTTCCTAATCAGATCCTCCTAACTTACCACTTTCAATTGGCAATGAGTCTTAATGGCTGACTGCCGTTAGCTAACGATCCGACCACCGCCTACGGTACCAGGTCAGGACTGAATACACCAGGTTGCTTTTAGAATCGTAGAAATACGAGATCCTTTTTAAGTGCTGCTTACATTGTAGAGCTTCATCACTGTTCACCGATGACCGGCCAGTCATACGGTCTACTTATTGTTCCTGCTACCTCGGGGTTTAAGACAACAAGTCAAACCCCTGGGTATACGGGTATACGATGCCTGCACAGTGACTTGTATACACCGGTCCAGCTCCTCGAATGTGCAACAAGCTGACTATTTAATCGTACAAATACGAAATCATGTTCGTATACCGTAGGGACTTCCTATAGCATGTCTATCATATCTTGTATGATTGCATGCGCAGTCTGCAACGTGAAAAGGACGAACGCAGTAGCTCACGAGACGAATCAAAGAGGCTTCCATCCCTCCCCGGCCGGCCACTTCATCTCGTCTCTCTCAACATTCCGTCCCC
This sequence comes from Heterobasidion occidentale, assembly GCA_039111635.1. NCBI lineage: Eukaryota > Fungi > Basidiomycota > Agaricomycetes > Russulales > Bondarzewiaceae > Heterobasidion > Heterobasidion occidentale. The sequence goes on along the minus strand of JBCAQO010000111.1, from coordinate 39,001 downwards.
GCAGTCCAAGCGCGTCCTCCTCGTCCTCTAACCCGTCCAGCGTGGAGTCTTCGTCGACTCCCACCCCCTCCTCATCCCCACTATTTCCTCCAGCTCCGTCCCCTCTGCGTGCACCGTTCTGCGCCCTCTCCCGCGCTCCAAACCCTACCAATCTCTCCTCCCCTTCCTCTCTCCACAGTCCCCCACTCGGAACATAGCCCCTCCGACTCAGCCCTGCCTCCGCCTTATATCTCGCCTTATCAAACTTTGGCCCTAACCCACTGAATGTCTTCCGTAGGTCCGCGACCGTCGACTCAGGTCCACTCTCCCTCTTCGCTGACAAGGAAAGGTGCCGCGCCAGCCTTGGGAATCCCGCGGCTGACGTTGCCGACGCCGTCGATGGCGGACCAGCAGAAAAGAAGGCCGAGTGCATTGGCGAGCCGGAGGGCGAGGGCGGAAGCTGCACGCTCTCGGGACGTTTCCTGCGCAGCGGCGGCGGGATCGGAGGTGGCGATGATTGGTGCATCGACTTGGAGCGGGTCATGCGTGACACGGGTGAGGGTGGATCCACGCCAATCCGCGGGAGCAGCTTGCGGTCGGGGTGCATCGGTGGCGGGAGATCCGTTGTCGGTCGGGATGGCGAGCGGGACGGGGAGCGGGACGCTGCGGGAGTGCTGGAGTACATCTTGCGCGTGAACGTGCCATACGCAGGAGCGGAGGCGAACGCGGGCTCATTGGAAAGCGTCGCATTTGCGATGGATTCGAAGGAGCGCGTGGAGGCAGCGGAAGATGGTGGTGGACTAAGCTTCCGCCGGGGAGGGAGCGCCGGGACGAGTGCCGGGCGCGATTGGCGCTCGTCGGATGAGGACATTGAGCCAGTGCTGCTGTGCCTGTTGCTGCCGTTCCGTGCGGGGCTGCGGCTGCGCGAGTGTCCTGCATTGCTGCTCTTGAGCACCTGTAGAATCCGCGCCGATTCGCGTTCTGCCTCGGCCTTCTTGGCAGTCTGCGCAGCCTTGCTTGCCTGCAAGGATGTCTTCATGAGTGCGGTTGTCAGATGGGGAACCTTTGGCAAAATTGGTGGCGGAGGGGGTGGTTTCGACTGTGCGGCAAACATTGTAGAGGAGGATGCACTGGGGACCAAGATCGAAGAAGTCCTTGGCGGAATGACAGGCGGTTTACGTGGTGGAAGAGGAGGGAGTTTACGTTCTGCTGATTGCTTGGAATCGAGCTGCACTACTGCTACGACTGGGCTTGTGGTCGACTGTGTGGTCTTTGCGCGATTCACGAACGGGTTGGAGGTATGATGGTTGGGAGCTGCCGGAAGGGTAGCAGGAGGCGACGGCCGTCGATCAGGGTGGACGGGCGGTTGCACCGGTGTCGAATGATCATTAGGTGCGTGGTGAAATGGATTCGTGTCAGATGTTGGAACGTCGAATGTTGTGCTGGCGGAGGATTGGCGGGGTCGTGTGGGTGGAGCCGGTCGTGGCGGTGGTCGTTTGAGAGGGGATTGAGAACGGCTTTTGGATAGTGTCGGATGGACTGCAAGTATAGATTATATGAATATCTCTCGAAGCTGATATAGAGGAGAAAGATAAAATATATCCCAGAGCGCGTAGCATTCCAAAGGTATATGATACAAATTTATAGGGGATAAGAATCAGGCATGTTGGATCAGCGAACGGAGAGCTCAGCTTCCGTGAGTGCGTTCAAGATAGACGGACGAGGCAGATCTACAAACGCCAAGCGGATATATGTGAGCGCACCAAACTGTTCACCCGTCTATCCCAGATCCTAAGAACAGGCAAAAGGGACGGAGTGAAAGTCACAGCTAATGCTGTGAAAAGGAGCTAAGGCCCGACAATTAGGTACGAGCTCCGTAAGGCGCCAAGCCGAATATAGTACGCAGAACGGCTCCAAGGCCGCGCAGAGTGACGGTTTGCAGTGAAATTTGCGTACATAGCCTAGCGCTGTAGCTTTGGCCGCCATTTATGTGCGCAAAGGATGAGATCGCGTAGCGGCATTGGCCACACTCGGCGTCAAAGCGTAGCCTTGGAGTAGAGCAGAGATCGCGGCCGGACTCGATCGCAGGAGCGGGGAGGATATGATGACAACGAGGCTCACCTTGAGTAAATACAAGGTTTCTGTCGAGCTCGGCACCGCTCCGGACATGTAGAACTAGACGGAGAATAGCAAAGAACTGGTTTCCGGAGAGTACAGGCTCCTGCCCCGGCGGTGGTGCGAACAGTCGTAATATCTGTGTAGCATTCCGAGTTCCACAGTCCGGTTAGCACTAGACACGCATGAGAGCAGTATGCGCTCACAGCGTCGAGATCATTCAAAGGTAAGTCAGGGTAACGACCTCGGAGCCATGCACGGGCCTCGCGCGAAGTCACGGAGAGCTTCTCGTAGTGGATCTCTCCTAGAGAAGCAGCATCGGGAGCTGCGAGGTCTTCAAGCGAAGACGTGAATGTTGCGTATTCATCGTCATTGAGAGCGGAAACGTGGAGAGAAAGAGGGCGCATGCCCATCGGAAGACAGACGACAAGTTGGAGACAGAGCAGACGCTGGGCAACACTAGGCGCTCCGAGCCACGTGCGTGCTCCGTCGCTGACTCAGCACTCCACACCTCCGTCTCGTCTCCTTCGAGAGTGCATCCATCCCGCGTTGCTGCCGCCAGTGGACGGAAAACGAGCTAACTGTCTTGATATCCTCCCAACTACCTCGGAAATGCCGGCCCTACCACAACAGTGAGGGGGTAGAGCCCTTGCTTCTTCAAACCTGCTTCTTGCTGCTGTGCCGTTGCCGACGTGAACGAGCACATCCCTGGCTCGACTCTAAACATGGCGGACTGTTGCACAGTGCCATCCCATCAGTGCTCTCTTAATCTCAGGCTTCTGGTTGTCGTCGTGACTGGGCTTCACTGGTTTCACTGTCGGTCGAGGCAGTGCATTTCACTTCGCTCTTCTCTCGGGCTTTTAAGGCCCCACTTTGACACCAGACTTCTCGCTTTCGGTGACCCAACTAGCATCGTCTGTTCCTGTGCTTCACACGAAGTGGACAATCGACTCTGACGAACGTGTTCTAACTCTTATTCAGCCTCTTCGACCATACATTCCACTCATCGATGTACTTCTCTGCCATTCTCGTTCCTTGCTAGAATTTTCGATTTTCTCTCTACAGTCCGTATAATCGCCTTACCTTGAGGTAAATCCCGCAAACTCCGCTCGCGAGGTCTTTCTCTTGTATTGTTCTACGATGAACCGCATCGTCAGTTTTTCTCGGTTGTCGTGGTGAAAGACTTTGTCCCACCGTGCTAAGCTTTCTTCTACGTTTTCTAGGACGCTGTAGATCCTTCCATCGCAATGTATACATGCCGCTGACAATGCCAGCGAGTTAATTTCTCTATGCACCAAACATTTGTTTCGACGCCTCCGCATTCTTTCATCTAGTGCTATCATCGCCAGGTCTGTTTGTAGGTTGGGCACCGTGATCTCCGGTATAACGATACACGATGTCGACGAACTGCAGAAGCAGTCCGGCGGGGGAAGTGACACATGTCGTTCTGACTTTGAATGGACCATCGGAAGACATCTCGAAGTTTGTTTCGAACCTCTAACCCACGTACGGTGTGCTACACTGGTCTGATAAGAACACCTTTCTTTTACGAAGGAGCAACGAATGAGGGTGGGAAGGGGCCCGGTGACGTCGACCCACATCTTCCGGTCTTTGAGCTCTGATCCAATATTTTCATCATCAGACGGCCACGACGCTCTCGCTTCTGCCGTTTTGGGCCTGCAAGGCCTCGGATGTACAGCGTTCCGGGCTTCTGTACGTATGCTTCTCGTGTGATTCTCTGGAGTGAACTGACAAGCGAACTGGATGGCTGGCATCGCTCTGGCGACCCAAACCGCTCCTCATCTCCCGAAGATGCCATGTCATTGACTGCTTGCGGATCAGGCCTCAGTTCGACCCTCGGTCAGCTACCCAGATTGCCCCGCTCTCCCTCACCCGAAGCAAAGAAGCACGTTTTAGGCCCATCTCTCTCGGGAATCTATCACTCGTTCGACTGACTGGTGATCAACGATGCAGAGGCTTCCCTTGCGGCCGAACCCGACCTTTCCGAACGACGACCTTCTTCCATGAACCGAACAAAGATGTGTAAGTGAAGGCGCTCGAACCCGAAGGCCCGCCCTGTTTTATCTCGATCAGATACCAATTTCTGAACGATGTCCGGTTGACAGGCTTCCGACGGACGGAACTACCCATCTCTACTCCCGTTAATTTTGTTGTTATGATACCCAGAAGGGCGTCTGCTCTCCTGACTTTGGCCCTGAATCGCTGACCTCTCAATGGCGGCCTTTAACTCTGACGCACCTCGCGAATACCGACGTCAAGCGGGAACAAGTAGTCTTGGTCCTTACAATGCGTCCAGCTTCACTAAGCTCCCCATCTGTCAGCGCTCCACTCAAAAAATGGTAGCCTCACCGCCTTCCGCCCCAGATCGGCACCGATGATCCCCCAGCGGCAGTGCCGTTCGACCTTCTCACAGATGAAGAGGATCGAGCGACCTTGTGCACTGCCTGTGCGGCACTTGAGCGGCACTCTCAGAGTTGTCCTCTGCTTCACTTCCTTTTCTTGGCCCCTGGTACCTGTACCGTTGATGCCATCGTCAAGTTCCAAGCTCGCTTGAGCATTATTGCTGCCAATTTACCTTCCTCCACTCCCGCCCGAGTCGCCTTGAAAGCGCTCGTGTTGACATCGTACCTCGATAATCAATATCTCACAGCTTCTGGAAAGGTGGAATGTTCATCGCTCACATATATCAGGATGTGTACTCCCAAGAACAAACGTGACGGTCAGTGATATGAACAGTCACATAAACGTTGCAGACACCCATATGCTCAATCGATGCTATGATCTCAGTGCGCATCTGCGAGGGCAATCCCGGTCAATCAGAATGTTTCCCCTGCCACTCTAAACCCTTCCGCTTTTCTCCGTGCCCCTTGTCAATCCTCCTATCGGTCTGCGTCAATCATCGGATCGTTCCTTATGGTCAGCCCAGGAGAGCCTAGTAGACGTTTCGAGCCCCTTAGGCCTCCCAAGCCACAGGATCTAGTGTCGCTACGACGCGGTTGTATCCTGTATAGAATCATGGAAATCGCGACGCGCTCGTCAACGCATGCACGGAGCAACGTCAGGCGTTGGGGACAACTGCGCACCTTCGCAGCCCCTCTTCACAGATGCTAGCCCTGCAACCGAATCTTGTTCCCTTTGCGCGCTCTCGTCGCTGTGCAGTGCCTCCCGCTGCTTCACGAGTTCCTGTCCGCCAGCGCTCCGACGCTAAGATACGGCGTTCCAAATGCAGCTGGACAGCATACCGTGATCTTCTCCCGCTCTTTCATGATCTCGCTCAGGATCCCACGGATGTAGTCTTCATTTTCAGCATATGCCATAGCGTATTTTTCAGATTGTTCAGTCCTGGATCAGATGCCAAATCATCTGATATGATTAAATCGAGCATAATGTGTTGCCAGAGAGCGCATACACTTCATCCCTGATGGCGCCCATCTCTTTGCCTCGAAGTGTTATCTAAGGTGCATACAGACAAGACCAAGAGATCAGCACGCGCATATATGCGGACGAGGAGGAACAAATTTTCGTACAGCCTTTGCCAACTCTCTCTTCATGGCTTGGAGGAATTTTGCTTCGCGCAATTTTTGCTTTTTATCAGCCGATTCTGCGGGAAATGACAAGTTGGCGTGATTCTGAGCCCTTGCGTCACGGATACATGAAGCGCGAAAGCGTACTTCGCATCTGCTCTGCCAAAACATTCGCCATTCTGTGCGGTGAGCGCTTGTCAAAAAGCATCGAACCACCGAAGGAAAGAGCATCAGAGGGTCAAGAATGCCCATACCGAGTGTCGTCGCTCCCGATCGATACCTGCGACGCGGCCAAGTCGTCTGAGCGCGCGTCCAAGTTCGCATCCTGTTTCTGTTTCTTAGATCTGGTGGTAGCTCTCACTTGGGGCATTTCAAGACTCTGCGAGGTGGTTTTGCTTTAAGTCGACGGTTCGTAGATCAAATACGCGATGAAAAGTGTTGAGCACGCGTCGAGACATCTACCATTCCCAGGCTGGTAAGTAACTCTCAGCACATGACCGCTCCAGACGGGACAGGATTATTCTGCAGGTCCTCATAAACCTCATTTGTCGGGCGCATAATTTTTCACCGTACAGGGAGAGGGCAACAAGGAGTCTATGAAAGGATGGTCCGGTTGAGTGACCTTGACAGGTTGTTGAGAGGCAACCAACAGTGGCGCTTGAGCGCTCAAACCGAACGACGGAGTTCGGGATGTTCAACGACGAAATGGCACTTGCACACAGTGTACAAGGCGCACAACAGGAGGCAATTCCAGCCCAGGGATATAAGCATTACTGGTGATTTAGATGGCGACGCAAGAATGTGTCGGGGTCTGGAAATAAGATAAGCGTCCAATAGTATCCACCTGCTCAACAAGACGTGATGCAATGTCAGAAAGGTCCAAGAACTAACCCACACCAGCCCAAAAGCTCCCAGCGCGAGACAGAACGATAGGATGGGGAAAAAGAGCGGACAAGCGAGATGTGAGATGAGTAAGTGTACGGGTGTATACGGCCGGGCATAGATGATAGTGCGGAAGCAGACGTGAACAGACGTGAGAAAGGGTAGATCTGATAGATAGAATGGTACTCGACGCTCCGGGCTCATAGCACAACCCACGCTCCGCCTATGAGTCCGAGTCCGACCGCGACGGTTGCTACCAATCCTGTCGTGACCCCCTCAAGCTTCAGCGCCCGCACGCCATTCGCGCTTGGGGGGAATGTTGTAGCCCAGACCGCTGTAGGATTCGGGCCACCACTGATGGTCACCGTCGGTTTCGTAGCATCGATGTTCGGACTGGATGCGCCGGAAGAGGAAGAGGTAATGGAGAAGGGTAATGAATTGCCGTACATCACGCCGTGCGTGGAGTTTAGGAAGAAAAGGAAATAATCATCGGCCTCGGGAACAGATTGGATGGCGAGGTTGACGGTCCCGATGGTTGATTGGACTGCCCACAGTCAGTACTTAGTCACAAGATAAAAGGCATCGAAAGTTTGAATGCCCACCGTCTTTGGCAACCAATATGAGCCCACTCTTGCTCATCCGAGAGAGCTCGATATCGAAGGTGTCAACGCCGTCGAAGAGCCCCTTCTCCCAAGAAACAGGGTAGGTCTGCCCGTTGACCCATTTGTCGCCTTTCGCTGGTGCAGTCACCTCGAACCCTACATTGGTCATTTACCTCCACTGCGCCATGAACAACAAGGGTGAACTCACATGCTCTAGCAAGCGGAAGGAGCAGAAGAGGGAGGCAGAGACGTATCAGAGAAGGGTACATGGCTCTGTCTGGTGGAATAATATGGCAAATGAAAGGAACTTGTCAGGATGTGAGATAAAGAGGGGGTGAGACCGCCGAAGGACGACTCTGCGCACGTGACTTACTCGTCTATGCATTCTATCTCTATTAAGTAGTGCAGAATTGTGTTCATGGTCCATCCCAGCTAACATTGTGCCACTAGCCTTTCAGAGCAGTCCGCTCATACGTATCTTCGGAAAAAAAGCAACTTATGCGGTCATTATCAAGCCCGGTGCCCCTATGAAAGGTGAGTTGTGGTGGTTTTCGCGTTCGTTGCACCTGTTTGGACATTCCATTGTTTTTGGCCCGATACCCAACTTTTCTTTCTGATGTCAGCTATCATGGAAGGTGGGGATACACACAGATCACTATTTGATCAATCTAGATATCTTACAACCTCAAAATCATCGAAGAGGACGTTTGGCGCTCAAGTACCGTCATATTCTTATCAGAAAACGGCGTACCAATATGCCAAATATCGATGATGATCTCAACAGAACACCGATGTCACAAGATACTATCCAGAAGATAGACACATGGACCTGGTCAGTACAGGGCTTCAAATCAGCAGGGCAGACAAGATATCGGAGCATGTCAACCGAATTTTGTTGAAATTGTTAGGATCTACGCTTGCCATCGTCGCTACACACTGCTATCTATCTTCTCCACGAATCTCTCGAGCCATGTCCCATGAAGTGTCATCATCGGTTGTGTACCTTTTACAGCCTAGCACTGGATTTACTGATCAGATTCAATTCCACTAGACAAACTTTGGACTTAGATGAAGCTATAGGACGGCTCGGGGGTGTAGTCGAACCGTGGCGAAAAGGCGCAGGGCTTCAAGGCTCCTTCAGAAGGATAATGATATATATTCCATATCGCGTTCTTGCAGGAAAAGCTAATTTTTTTGTTGCGTCCAGATCAGGCGCTGAGACATCCTTTGAAAGCGGCGACACATCAGCAGCGATGACAGAACTCGCTCTGGGGACCTTCGCTGAATTCTGTTAAGCAGCACCCATCTCACGCCTTGACTTGTCGATCTCTCTCTATTGTTAGACTATCTATGTATGTGTCTTGTTGGATGCTGATCGACGGGAAACGATGGCAGTCTCTCTGCAACGCCTGTCTTGCGATTCTACCATACCGGCCAGCCTGGAATTTGGACGAGGCACTGTCGACATTCTATGAAGCTTTACGCCTAGTAATTCAATCGATCTTAGCACACCTTTTGTACAAGAACGTCAAGTTACAACCTTGACGAAGTGATTCAAATCAACTGCAAAGTCCACATTACGCTCGATTGCGCTCACTCAACGCCCCTTCAAAAACACTTTCCACGCGATTGAGCAAAAGCATCCAATGAGCGACTTTAGGATTGAAATCACTCCATCGCTATCAGCATGCCGGCCGACTATTCTCACTTAACCTCGCATCCAGACTCGAACACTGGATGATCGAGGTCTATGACAAAGATATCCTCCTTCAAGAAGTTCTTCACGTTATGCGCTACTCCACATCCTGATCATCTAGGTTCCCTGAATGCTGTCGCGAATGCACCTCCCAAACGATTCCAACAGAGCCCACCCATGTCGTTGGCAGACCCTTCCAAGATACTGGGTGCCATACGACAGGAAAGCAAGAACTGACATCCGCTGCTTAGTACCTATGAAGAGATAGGCCAAATCGAGAAGGACGTGCCAAATCCGACTCATAAGGCTAGGATTCCAGGCATGCCCTCATGTTGAGGCGGTACCATTACACATTCGTAACGTATCCGTTGTCCACTCCGCATGCCACGTTCGACGCGACCTATAACAAACGCGTCTTTGGCCTCCATCGGTGTGTCTTAGACTGCGATGGGGGACGTTAACCTTCCCGACCAAGCTATGCATGTTGTGGGGGTGTTGCTACTCTCTGTACTCTGTTACCACGTGATAAGCTTACATCCTGGCTGGATTTTCACTGTCATGAATATATCCTTGAGCGCTCAAGCACCTTCGAGCACCCAAAATTGTTGCGCAGCGCGCATGACGCCAGCTCACTGCAGAGCTCGTTTTTTTTCTGGGGCACCGCTTCGCAGGTCTTCGAATTTCATCGATTGCCAGGGCCTCTCTTCGAATCCAGGCTACCCCGCTTCGGCGTTGCGCTAGAACTCCTTTTGCCATCCGTTGCCGTCAGACCGCCGTGCCTCCCATTGGCACTCGGTTACCACACGCCTATATATCTAATGTAAACCCCACCCACGTCTTATGCCCCTCGTCGCTGCGGTCACCTAGCTCAGCTACATGGGCGACACCAATGTAGTCTCTACACTGGGCGCAATTCTCGTTGGATGCCTTTTGTGTGTAGCGTGCGTTTAGGTTTCTCTCATCCGCGGTTGAAGTTCGTCTTCGATAGGCTGACTTGACGCGCTTCGGTTGACAGTTTGTCCGCACTTGTCTTTCTTCAAACTATCATTTATTTTCATATCTACCGCCAGGATCTGTGGCGAATCCAGCTCATCGTATGTTCTGCGCTCGTTTTCCCTAACCATTTACTTGATCTCAATGAATCCTAGGTCGGAGCCGTATGGTGCGACAATTTTTGGTAGCGACAATTTTGCATCTATATTCATATATGCGACGACGGACAGGGCTCTTGATGCGACTCACGTTGCGCTGACTTGCACGGCGACGTGGAGGTATCTCATTTTGAACTTTGGTAACGAAGATGTTACAGATTTTATCCCTATGTAAGTGATCTCCGGGTCCGTGTCTCAGTCTACGAGGTGGCTGATATGATCCCGCACGAACCTTTTCAGTTCTATCGCAGTACGTCCTCGACAGTTTCTGAGAACTCTTCAACATGCATTCACACTAGTCAGCAGTTAGGCATCGCATTTACGGTACGTTTAGCGGGAAGTCTTCTGCTTGTATTTGTTGCTCATCGTGTTGAAGGGTCTGGTTGGGTTCATTGTACAAGCGTAAGCGGAGAAGCCGTGAATGCATGTCGATTTTCTGAGAAGTCTTCAACAGGTTTTTTACCCACAGAGTTTACCGATGTGAGCCCCCTCACTTTTGTTATCATTTCAATTAGCTGATGAGTCCAAGTGAGCAATAACCGTGTGTTAGCATCCATCTTGGTGTGTGATCTATGGTTCGTATGTGGTATACCTTGGTTGATCTTACGGGTGTATCGATTTTAGATTGTCATGACAGTGGTCCGACTGGGTACGTCTTCTGTCGATCTATTCCTGTTTTATTCTAATGTTCTAGTTCCCAGCTGCGGCTTTAGGTTAGGGTTCTTTCACTCGCATTGATGTACTAGGCTGACGGCTTATTTGTTCCGCACAGTCACGACAATCGAGATGTAAGTCAGCAGTTCACCTGAGTAGTCGCTTGCTTGCTAGATCATCTTATCCTAGGATGCGATTGAAGAGCTTCGGCGCTTTACTCGATCAATTTGCCGTATGTACTTCCAATTCAGCCAATGTCACGACGAATTCATTGTTCATCATAGTGGTCTATCTCGCTCGGCCTCGCACTTTCCTCCGCACTCGACCTCTTTCTATCTGCAAGCCTCTCTTTCTACCTACGCAACAATAAGACCGGTTTTGGCACCCAGTAAGCCCTTCCTCGAGCTTGCACAACTTCTAGCCTGATACAATGATATGCGTAATCTTCGCATTGTTCAGAATGGACAGGATTGTCAGCGCCATCATATTGTATACGATCAACACCGGGATGCTCACTTCGTATGTCACGGAGCTTCGGCCGCTATGTTTTTCACCCTATGCCTACTGATCGGTTTGTCGTGACATCAGGATGATGACCATCTCAACCTTGATTTGCGTCAGTCCCCTTTCACGTGTTCGTTTAACATGCTCTCACACTGCTCTGCTCACACTTAAGTGGTTGGTCATACCCAACAATTACGCGTTCCTGGCAATGCATTTCGTCGTCAGCAAACGTATGTCCCCATTCCTCTTCCCCACCGCTCGTGTTCATCCCCGCTCTACCTGCCCATACCTAGTCCATGCCAACTCCTTGCTCACCACGTAAGTTTTCTTCGTCAATTCACCGTCGTCTAGACTTTTCTCGTCGAGCCGCGGCAAAGCGAGGCGAAACGAGGTGAGGCACCAATGACGACGGCGCAGCGACATGTCTAATTCGCACTAATGTACCAACTATCTGTCCCCACATGGCACATGGTTCCGCCCAGTCTAAACACACGCAAACTGCTCCAAGAGTACTCGAAGCCACGCTTCGATGTCGGGACCCACCAGCTGGACACGCTTTCGCGGCGACCGTCCGTTTTGGTGTTCAGGAAGGTGCGTACATTCACCTCTTCTCCGCCGACCTTCACATATACTCTCTGACTTGATCGCCGTCTCCGCTTTGGTCCGCAGCCAGTCAAAGGCGAGCACTACTCCGTGAGCGCCGTACCTTCCTTGGTCCATTCCCAGTGCTGACCTATCTACAGTTGGATGCAGGGCCATCGAAAGCTGTGGAACGTGGCGGCACGCGCGAGGAACGAGATACCATGGACAATCGGCCTTCTGTCGAAGACAAAATTGCGACGCTATGATACGTACCCGGACAAGCACAACGCTCGGACATTTACACCACTTTTCTGGACTATCACTTGTACATATATTTCCCACCGTTCATACTATTTACCGCAGTGGACACACAGTGCAAGATAGTGTTCTGATGCTCATGCTATTGATATGACAGATGAAGCATCCCTTGGTCACGGGTAAGGGGCATCCTGTATGAAGGCTCAAGCTCCAGCGCAGGCAGCAGCACAAGGTTGGGTATTAACCCTTTAGCATTTGTACTCTTCATTCACGGGGGCTGCGACGCGGTCAACTGCTAAATGGCAGACTTCATCTCCGCCGGCGTCATGACACGTCTGCTCCATGAATCTGTGCAGACCAATTCATGTCTTGGCGTGACTATTGGAAATTTTTGATGATCGCTTTTTCTCTGCTCATCTTCTAGTTAGCGTCTTGAAGTAGCGCGCGCTGTTCACGCTGGAGCAAGGTTGATGGCGACATGGGCGGGTGAATAGAACCAGAGCATCTCCGATATTCACATAATTCAGGTCTTGGTGGCAAGACAGGTCGTTGTATTCGTGGTGAGGCCGTCAATTTCGGTTGAGGCTCAATACGGGACAATGGACAGTAGGTTCTAACAGGTTATGGAAAGGCTCACGAGAATTCCGAAGGCTTCCAGCTTCAAGACATCAATAAATCATAGAATCGCTTGGGCCAGGAGCTTTAGATTGCGGGTGGATTTAAGCATTGAGTGCTCCACTTCTGCGGGAGGGTGGGCCTATGAATGGCAGTACGACAGAGTTCACAGATATGTGTTCCAAACGAACGTTTAAGCAGGTAGTTGCAGCGCTCTCGGAACCCGGGCAAGCGTTCATAAGCCTAGAGTGGCTCAAGTTACGAATGGCGGAAGCAGGGAGAGTAACTCGGATGAAGATTTTGTGAAGTTGGCTGTTCTGCAGCTGTTCTGCGTTTTACTATGTGCTCTTGTTTTTAGTTCAACGCCCGGACAGCATTCAGTGACACCTACATGGAGGATCTCCTTCAAGTACGACTGTGAGGGGTGTCAGGGACTGATGGACGCATGACTTGTTCACCATCCATGTCGATCAGCAGATGAGCATCAAACAACGCACTGACTTAGCGTCATGGTATCCTGAGGCTTCCGAGATAGGGTAGGCAAGTGGATTGTTTCATCCAACGATACATATACTCAAAGGTCATTTGAGGAATCACAGGCATGCGCCGAACGTATTCAGTAGAAGCCTGTAGAGACGTGTGCGTGCCTTCCTGTCTTCTTACGATGCGTAGAACCAGTGAGCTTGCTGCCAGAACGAATGGTGTGAGTGGGAATATGAGTGCGTCCAATCTTTTCGGGAGGGACGGAGCAGGGCGGAGCACGATTGCTGGATATAGCCGAGGCGGCACCGACATTTCCACTTCGATCCTTCACGCGTCAAAACATTCTGCGCGCGATGAGTGGCGAGTGGAGATCATATATTCATATATTATCAGAGGAAATTTTGGATCAATTTTCAGACATTCATCCAGCCATCCATATACATCACACTCGTCGTGTCCTCTCTCCGACGCGTCTCCATCTTCTTTGCTGCCGCTTCTCGCACGACGCACCCCAGCCATGCTCACCATCAACCTTCACGAAAACATTCCTACCTTCGACGATGGCGGTCGCTCCTTGAGGGATAGTTTCCTCCATACATTAGGTCCAATAGCGCATCTCGAGGAGCTCCTCGCTCAAGGTTCTCGATCTTCGCTTTGCCCACAAGCCTAAGCATCCTGATTTGGAATATATGCCAGGTGAAAACCTTGATACACGCGATCCCTTCACTGGCGAGACGCCCCTCCACAATGCTGCCATGTGTGGCGCATTCGAGACTGTTCAGTGGCTCCTCTCAAAGGGAGCTTCATGGTCGTTCAAAGATCATGACCAACAGTATGCGTACAACTTCTCCCACCATGACATTGCCCGCCTCATTTTCGAGCATGCTGTTCTTACAGGTTCCTCATTCCCGTCCATCTCTTTCCTTCTCGCACCGACGCTTTGTCCCGTACCCGCGCCCAGATTACGAGCGCTACCTCCTTCCCTACCGGGATGACCCCACCGAGGGCTTTCATATTATTGATCGCCCCCGCAACAACTCCGCCTTCCTCTCCGAACCCTGCTTCTATATGAAGCTCGACGTCGACGGGTCCGGCAAGGGAATGATCGTCGACCACATCCTTAATCGCAACCTCGTTCCTAACCGTCAGCCAGCCTCCAATGGCGTACAAAACCCCGTCACACAATGCATGGCCAATCCTGAGACATACAAACTTTCTGGTCGTCTCATCGAGAATGTCATGGTCTCTAACCGGGGCTCGGGAGTCATGATGGATTGGGAGCTGCCCATTAGTCAGTTGCTTTTTCTCGGCTTTTTGAGTTTCAGTTGGTCGGTGGCCCAACCTTACCGAAATGCTGATTATGATTACATATTGCAATGATTCAATAGTGGAGGCGTCTGCACATGAATTGATGGAAAGTCTCCCCAAGGGTGCCTCTGTGCTGAACATCGGATTCGGCCTTGGCCTAGTACGTCCTCATCATGCTCATCTGTATATCGAACGGATCCCATTACCTACTCTTGTAACTTATGCAGATCGACGTAGCCTTGCAAGAATATAAGCCCGCGGTGCACGACATCGTCGAACCGCACCCGAACGCAGTACGCCGCATGCAGCGCGACGGATGGCACAAGAACCCCGGCGTACGCATCGTCCAGACGACGTGGCAGGATCTCTTCATCGCCTCGCCTGCGGATTCCAAACAAACTGTCAACGGTGACGTCGTAGCCTCCAACGAGGTATCGTCTGGACCCGTATCGGCAAAGCTCCCTCATCTCGGCACGTTCGACCCAATCTACTTCGACACATACGAGGAAGGTATTAGGGACCACCTCAAGTTTTACAAGCTCGTGCCGTCGTTGATGAAGGGCCCTCACGCGCGCTTCTCTTTTTTCCACGGTGTCGGTCAGCACGGAGACCAGTTCGTGGCACAGGCGCGTGCGGGGTGCGACCGTCCTTTCACGGGAAACACGTCTAACTCTGTTTTGATTTGCGGCGTGCGTATACAGGTCTACACGGACGTCGTGGCCATGCACCTGAATGATCTCGGGCTGAGCACGAGCTGGACCGGTGCGTCACTTTGACCTATTTTTATCTCGTTTTCAGGTGACGAACCTTTGATCGGCGCAACTGTACCATACCGGACGCACCGTTTTATGGTACAGAGGTCGAGATCGACAAAAGACGTTACTGGAACGGCTTCAGCGAATCTAGAGTACGTATCCGCCTTTGCGCCCCCAGTTTATCAGGCAGAGACCATGCGCACTTACTGATCTTTGAATTTCTCGACGCTCACTTCCTTACGCTCACGTGTTGCTGCCGCTCACCATATTAGCCTGCGCCAGATGTACCGAGGCTTGTGCCCCTGTGCATGCTTGCGCCTACCATCCCGCGTACTGTTATCGCCCGCGCCCCTGTTCTATTTGATGTGGACGAGATCATCAGTGCAGAGGCGACGGCAGAAGCAAAGGCAAAGGCAAAAGCGCTGGATGCCGGTGCCATCGTCCGTCTCCTAGCTGAAAACAAACATGTACACAAAGGGGTTGACGAACAACAATTCGATTTCGGTTTAGCGTTATGAAAACAGCAACCAACCATGTGCAGTAAGTGTGTATGTATGCATGTGAGGATATATCGCAGGGAAGCAGTGGAGGTACGAAAAGCCAATATGCTAACGAGGGTGGAGCCTGAGTAGGGTGAATACTAAAAGCTGATTCGTAAGTAGAAACGTGAACTGGGGAGACGTAAGTAGGTAAAGCAGGAGAAGTAAGTAGAAGCAGTAATGAGTATATAAGCAAGTATGTATGAGAAGTATATTTGCGTGTGAGTGTATATGCATGTGGTAGAAGACGTTAGGATCATGTATTGATCCGTCGACGTAGATTGGATCGAATGTGACTGGGCGTTTGAACGTATATTGTATGTGGGTGTGCGCGTTGAGGCAGTAGGAGTATGAACGTGCGGGTACACTGTACAGCGGACGGTCTCGCCTGTCCAGGAAACAGGGGAGCGGCTTTACACGTGCACACCGTTGTGGTACTCGGTTGAGGCACGAAGTGTGGGAAGGGGTAAAGGTGATGGGCAGATGTGTGGAGGCTGAGATTGATCATATGGGCGGGTAGGGTGAGTAGATGGGCCACGTTTGGTGTACGAACAGAATCGGGAGGACAATTACGAACATTGATGAGAGTGATGTGGATTAACCGATTGGTATGATGACTGTTGTGCGAACAAAGAAAGAGAGATATGAATTCATGTTCCATGGCTACATGATTGCCGAGACATGTAAAAGGACTTGCCTGATTAGGTATATTTTATCATAAGAGGATTTTGCGAGAGAGACGACAACAGACAAAACTAAGGAGCGGTGTAGATGTGGAAGACGCCAGTGAAATGCATGTGGCGGAGAGATGGGTGAAGACGCAAGTGAAATGCATGGGGCGGAGATGCACAGGCTCGCGGCAGGATCAGACAAAGTCTGCCTTCTTGAGATGCGCGCGTATGATGCAGTCGTAGACTGGGCGAATGAGCGAGTGAGCGGTCGATGCCGGGCGGCAATCAAAAAGGAACGCACACTTACCCGACTGCAGCACGAGAGCTGTCTCCTCAGTGTCCTGAACATGTGTTAGCAGCTTGAGCTGGAAGTCGAAGTCAGCCGAAGACGAATAAGACGCACTACGACAGAGGTGGGGTAGCCGTAGAACGGCCGCGGGCTCGGCGAGTTATCTGCCATGAGGCTTTTAAACGTATTGCGAAGGTCTGGATGTGTGAGATCAGTACATGGTGAAAACGTTTTGCTGGGACTTGTGTTTATGGAAGGAGGAGGGGAAAGCCGAGAAGAAAAAACACACATTTGACAGCTGTCCCGCTTGAATTGCTTCGGTCGCCATAGGTGAGAAGATGAGCGTTGAGTTTGATGCCAGCTTTGAGTTTGCGGTCGAACAAGTCGCACTTGTTCATGAAAAGGATAACCATGACCTGCGTAAGAGAATGAAGTCAGACCGCGGATAAGGAAGTGATATTGGAAGACAAGGCGACCTTCGCCAGTAACTTTGACGATACGACGGCCGTCCACAGCTGGAAAGAATCTTCCAGACGATTGACTTTCGGGTCTTCCACGAGCATCTCGTCGAAGCACGAGAGCGGAGCGAGAAATATGATTGCAGTAAGGTCCGTGAAGTACGGTAGCCATGCATTTCTCTGCAAATTGTCGACATCAGCGACAGGCAAGAATGGTATGCGTAAAGACGTACGCTAGTCCGGCTCCCGCCTACATCATATATGACCCATTCGCGGTTCTCCTTGGACCAAGCCGAGCCCTCTTTTGACTTCCGTCGATCTTTATCCTCGGGGACTGGAGCTGTGTCGCGTTCCAAGACGAGGTGGTGCTCTTGAACACCTATGGTGCGGAGGCGAGTCCGGACAATGTCACGATCAGATGGCGAGTAACTCCGCGATGTGATGCGGTCAATACTATCGAGGAAGCTGTGTGGATGAGTGGATCGAGGGGGAACACGATCACACGAGGTAGTCAGCGCGAAGTCACGATGATTCCGATGAATACTGCACCCACAATCCAGATCCCTGCCATAGCAGCACGCCACTGGATTCTAACAACGCTCGAACTGTCTCGTCCTCCCAAAGCGCCTTCATATCGTCAGCGCACTCGGCGATGATATCCGTCGCCTCGTCCGTAACAGATCTGACGCCCCGGCCTCTTGGTTTCTTTTCCGGTATATCATCAGTACTCGAGTGTCGACTTCCTTGTGCACGAATGAAAAACTCGCGGAGGCGGCGGCGTTCAGACCCATTTTTCGTCTCCGGATCGGGCATGGGTGCCTCAAACGGAGTAGCCCATTGTTCAGCGTCCACCTCAACAGACTCGATGTCAGATAATGTCGCTCCGAGATGGCATCGTAGATCATTCTCAACACTGCGCAAGGGTCCCAAGCGCAAGCGCAGTAGCATATGCTTATCGGTGAGTTGAGTGGGAGTTTCAGAGCGAGAGTTGTTACGAATGCCGGAGCCATCTTCCTCTGGATCCAAACGAGAGTAGATAGAGGGATGAGGTGATGTGAAGGGAGAAGCAGCCCGAGTAGTCGGGGTATGACTTAGCGACATTATATCGAGAATGGTGTTGATAGAGTGGACAAGATTCAGTTGAATAATGGACCGCCATGAAGCGCGTTGTTTAGCCCAGGCCTCTGGAGCATAGGCCATTTGTAGGTCTTTACGCAATCCCAACGTGAGCAAGCAGAGATTGAAAATAGGAAGGAACGTACTTTTAGGGTCGTGCTCTTGCCTGTCAACGAAGACTTCAGAGAAAGGTCGGGGATACAAGCGCAATGGACTTGCCGCTTTCACTCTGTCCTAGAAGTAGAATTTTTACAAGTCTAGATTTCTTCATTGCGGCGCGCTCTGCGCGCAAAGACTCGTCAATTGCATCGCTAACACGCTGTGCGTCTGCTTCTCTCTGCAGCCGCTCAGCTTTTTCCTGTGGAGACTCATTCGTGGGTGGAGCCCAGGCAATGGAGAGGGGATCGATGTCGGAGTGAAGCATCAGAGTAGGGGAAGGAGGAAAGTAGGGGAGGAGGCGCTACAAAGCGGGAGGAGAGACAAATGTATAGTAGGCTACACGTGACCGTTTACTGCCAGGTCGGCAGGGCGATTGCGCTCGGCAAGACAGAACGCTACCAGACGCTACCGAGTGAAACGAGCTCAAGGCTACCGAAGCTGGCCAAAGTCCCTTGGATGAGCCGCCAGATTTGGAAATCTAGACCCGGCGCCATGGCTACAACGCCTCTTCGCTTCCCTCTGACGCGCGAAACCCTACCGACACAGACACCCACACCAGCCCCTTACTCCCTCTGTACGTCAAAAGACAGACGTATCATACTACAACGTGTGCCATGCCCTGCGCTCACGTTTCAAGGCCACCACGATGCCCAGCGGTAGAGCCATCAAGCACACTCATTTAATTCTGCATCCCTGCCTTACCGTACAATGCGCGGAACCGACGGCTGCACGAAAATGATAATGAGTTCACAGGACCTCCAAGAATATGCTTGTGAAACCTCCCATGGAGATCAATCTGGATTCATCGGCAAGGAAGACGGTACCTAGCAGAGCCCTCGCAGCCTGCCACGCCTATCTATCATCTCACCGATCTGGCAATATCGAAGAGGCCTCGTGTTTTCAAAATTATTACAGCATCAGGAAATATGGCCACTTTGTATATCCGCATGCTTTATCTTGAAACTTGAAGACATTGCAGACTATATACTGGACTTTTGATTCAGATGATAGTGGATTGTAGAAATCGACTTATCGTGTTGTTCACCGAAAGGAAGGTGGTCATCAATCAGTGCCTCAAATATGCGCGTCTGGATACTGTATCTTGAGGGTGTGTTACGAGCTAAAGAGCGTGGCCTTCAACGTTTAAACACCTAGGGAAGATTGAACATGAAATTTGCCGTCTCGAGTGAAGTGGAGTGACGCGTCTGTGGCGCAGAGATTATATATACCGAGCCTGCCAAACAGAGAGCAAACAACGCGATCCAGGTTCCCTTAGGGCTCGTTTGTCGACGCCAACACCACCTTTTTGGACACCATGGCGCGAAGACCACGCTCCGACGGAAACGGTCATGGATCCCACCATGTAAATGCATCAACCACCTTGAACAGTGTCAATGCCAAGAAGGTAAATCTTGAGAGAGCAGAGCCACTCGAAGCGCTGAAGAGCCTACGAATACTCAGCAGGCCGAAGAGTATGACGATGATAAGGATGAAATGGAGGTGGTCAGGGAGGAAGATGCAGAAGAAGGAGAGGATACAGAGGAAGAAGGTGTTCAAGAGGAGGGCAGCCCGAAAGGGAAGAAGCGTATCAGAGTCAACGAGAACGGCGACGCACGCCCCGTCAAGGATGAGAAGGGCAAAGCGAAAGCTCATACCATCGTTCGTGATACTGATGGGTGAGAGTCTGTATCATCATCGTGCCCAGTCTATTCACATTCTGGCAGGTATGTTCCCGGCTCGATTGTCCGCGTTAAGCTCGAGAACTTGTCACCTACGATCATGTGGAATTCCGCCCAGGACCCCATCTCAACATGATTATTGGGCCTAATGGCACTGGTAAGAGTAGCATTGCCTGTGCTATTGCTCTCGGCCTGAATTGGCCCCCAAGCGTGTGTATACGTTCATCACGTTTTCGTATCGATTTACTCAACGACTATTGTCTGCTACAGATCCTTGGCCGAGCCTCGGAGCTCAATTCTTTCGTCAAGATAGGCACGAATGAAGGCTACATAGAGATAGAGCTGAAGGGTCCCATTGGCAAGTCCAACTTAGTCATCAAACGATTCCTCAGCGCGAAATCCAAGAGTTCGACCTATACCATCAATGGGCACTCAGCGACTGGCAGAGAGGTCACGCAGAAGATGAACGAATTGAACGTCCAAGTTGGCAACCTTTGGTATGTAGTTGCGCTTCTCATATACGTGCCTACTGATGTTTTCCGTATAAGCTCTTTCCTCCCTCAGACAAGGTATCAGAGTTTGCGAGTATGTCTCCGCAGCAACTATTGCGGGAGACGCAGCGGGCGGCTGGCGATGAGCGTTTGACTGCTTGGCATGATACATTGATCGGTTCAGGGAAGGAGCTGAAAGAACTGCAAGAGGTTCGGCCCTCCTGTTATGATTTTTAATTTGCGTTGACATCACTATCTAGCTTCTGACTACAGACCGCCAGAACTTGAAGACCTTGGAAGAGCGAAATGCCATGCTTGAACGGGACGTCCAGCGATATAACGAGCGCAAAGAAATCGAGCGCAAGGTGACTGAGCACGCTTGGCCTGTCAGTTCGACGGATCTGAACTGTTCCCTTAGATCGCTGTTCTGGAACTTATCCTGCCCTTTGTGGAGTACGTTGAAGCGAGGGCTCGCTATGTTGAGGCGAAGGCCAAACAGCGGGACCTGCACAAGATCGTGCGAGAGCTCAGGGACAAGAATGCTCCGGCACATAATCTCAAAAAGTAGATCAGTTGGCTGCTTCCTATTCTATCCCTTATTGGCATTGTGCAGGCATCTTGAAGAGAAGTACAAACATCTCAATGCACAACGCGATCAAAAGAAGAAGGACGCGCAGAAGAAATTCAATGACATGAAGGTAAAATGGAAAGAGAACGAACGCCTAGTGAGTTTTCTCTCTTCATTGTGTCGTTGGTGTCGTTGACATCTCAATAACGAATGATTTGCTTAACAGCAAGGGGAGGCGGATAATGTGTCGCAACGGCTGTCGAGTCTTAAGAAGAATGAGAAAGACCGTCTCCGAAAGATTCAGGAACTTGAACGCCGGACGAACGAAATGGAACAACAATTGGATAATCCTGTCAAGACGGAGCCAATGGAAAATATAACGGCTGAGGCGGTGAGCTAACATTATCTTAGACCGACGAGCACCTCATCTGACCGCTTATAGCGACAATTGCAACAAGCCGGGAATGGAATCCGACAACGCCAAGCTGACCTCCAGTTTCGTCAGAGGGTCAATGTGCAGGAAACCTCCAGGGCAGAATCCGAATTACAACAAGGACGGAACGCGTGAGTGGCGTATCCCTCTATTCAGGGATGGTATTCGCTCAGCGTGAAGCAGCTTATCGAATTTGGACAACGTATTCCATCGAAAAGTCGCTGCGTTGCGCAAATTTGATCCCGACTGTGCGGACGTCATCATGTGGTTAAGGGACAATCGCCATCGGTTCAAGATGGAGATTATGGAGCCTGCTGTTGTGAGCTTGACAGTACAAAACAAACCATATGTGGACGCTGTAGAGGCATGTTTTAGCGGTATGCAATTGCGCGTATGTTCTTTCTCCCTTCACGCCGGATTCGAAAGTATGTTACTGATGAATTCGCGCAGACTTTTGTCGCTCAATGCGACGAAGATTATCAGCTCCTGAACAGGCTTGTAGTTGATACTCCAGAAGCTCTTGGACGCCGGGTTCGAGTCATGACTTGGTACCGCCCAGATGACGGCCGTGGTATCATGCCCCCTCCAATGAGTGTTCAAGAGGTGATGCTCTTCTCTCGAGGCTCATCTAAGAATCTAATACCTTTCCTCGTAGCTTCAGTTGTTGAGTTTCGATGGATATGCGATACAATATGTCGATTGTCCCCAAGGCCTGCGTACTTTCTTGCAGCGTGAATGTCAGCTACATCGTACGGTAAGGATTGAAATCCTTCCTTCATTGGCACTCACTTCGCTCACTTTGTGAAGGCCATTGGACTCGATGCATCTAGAATTGACCCGAATCGTGCCATGGATGCCGTGGCGCGAGGAGGGGGAGGTAGTTATACTACCGGTTATACTATGAACCAGGTCATGCGCTCGCGGTATGGCAGACAGCTCTCCCAGAACATGTCGCGAGAATTCGGACGCGCCAGAAATCTCGACTTCCCCGCCAGTAAGGAACCGTATCGAATTTAGCCCTCTTCCTGACCAATAGACCTTTCCAGTTGATCCAACCGCTAAGCGTGCCATCGAGCAGCGTGTCTCCGAGGCTAATGAAAGGCTCTCTGTGTGCCAAAAAGAGGCAGACGCACTTGGTGAAGAAGAGCGCGTGTTGAAAGCTGAGGACAACGAGTTGAAGAAGCAACATGTAAGCTGTCCCACCAAGGCGTCGCCTTCACATCTTTAACAGAAGTCTTCAAGGCTGCCCTCGCTGCCAGGAGGAAACACGTCGAGGACGAAGTAAAACGTGTGCAGGTATTGAAAGTTAAGATCGGCGAGTAACATTAAATTTATTTTCCTATATATGCGAGTTTGACAAGGAAAACAGCTTCGAATCACGAGAAACTTGAGGAACTAAAGAGTGCACCATCGGTAGAGGCGGAGCGTGCGAGTTTGAAGAAGCAAATCTTGGAGTTCACGAAGAAGCGCGCCAACATCGCTAAACAATATGCGGTCAGTGGCTTTTTGATACTTTGATACATTCGTTCACAAGCTCTGCATGTGTAACACTAGGACATCGTCCGTGCTGCTATCAGAGATCAAGCTGCTGCTACGAAGTTCGGTTTGGAATTCCTGCAAACCGGGGCCAACAAGATAGCTTTGGAGGCCCTCATTGAAGAACGTGACGTCGAATACCATAAAGCGGTTAACAGATTCGCCCAAGGCAAGTTGTGTGTATCAAAACATGCGCCTTCTATTAACGACGGGATCGTAGCCAACGAGGAGTACGATCTCGCGAAAAAGGATTCTTTCGATAAACTAGAAAGAAGCAAGACGACGCTTGCCGAGGCCAATGGCGATGCTCTCGAAGAATTCAGGGCAATGGAAGAGGCGAGTTCGTTGTTGAAGCAGGCGAGCTGTACTCATGCAAGCTGTATCAGAATGGAGAGGCCCATCGGAAGACATCCGAGGAAGTCAAAGACGACTTGCAGAATCAACGTCAGAGACTGGAACTCGTTCTTCAGACCAACCCTGGGGTCGTCGATCAGTATGAAAGACGAAAGGCTGAGGTACGCAGGGAGGATATTCTAATTTCGTAAGTACGAGAACAGTGACTTTTTTCAAATACAGATTGAGGCTTTGACCAAAAAAATCGAGGAGAGGGAGCGGAAGGCTGGGAAGGTTGATAAGTCAATCAAAATTGCAAGGGTGAGCAGCTATATCAAATTGGCGAGGACATGTTGATCGACATCCTTGCAGGATAGCTGGGAGCCTGCTCTCCGGGGATTGGTTAATTCCATTGGGCAGAAATTCTCTGC
Source organism: Heterobasidion occidentale (assembly GCA_039111635.1). Taxonomy (NCBI): domain Eukaryota; kingdom Fungi; phylum Basidiomycota; class Agaricomycetes; order Russulales; family Bondarzewiaceae; genus Heterobasidion; species Heterobasidion occidentale. The sequence continues at coordinate 15,169 of JBCAQO010000111.1, read as the reverse complement.
GGCGTTTGATCGTGAGTAGTTCTCTAACGTCCTCTTTTGGTGTAAAAAAGCTTGAAACGGGAATTGATAGGCATTGGATGCGCTGGTGAATTGGAAGTCCAGGAACACGAAGACTACGATAAATGGAGGATCGACATTTGCGTCAAATTCCGAGATGGCGAGAAGTTACAGCTCCTGACGGCACAGCGTCAATCCGGAGGCGTACGTTTCAATGGTCTGCGTGCCTATTGCTACATTGTTAACGCAAAATATTCTGCAGGAACGTTCCCTGACCACAATCTTGTACCTGATGAGTATGACGGAACAGGCCCATGCACCGTTCTCTCTGGTAGATGAGATCAACCAGGTATGTATGCAACTAAGATGTGCAGAGGGTAATCGTTGATTGTAGCTACAGGGCATGGATTCACGTGCAGAACGCACAGTACACAATCAATTGGTCGAAACGACCTGCAAAGCGGATAGTGGACAATATTTCCTGATCACTCCCAAGCTTCTTCCCGACCTACGATACCACAAGCTCATGAGGGTTCTCTGCGTCAACAACGGCGAGTGGTTGCCCGAAGACAGGGGACTCGGAAACATGAAGAGTATGATCGAGCATTACGTTCAGACACAGCGAAAGAAACCAAGCGCTGCCGCTGCTTGATGAGACGGTTCTTCCCAGAGACTGCCATATTGATCTTCATCTAATTTTATCTTCGTATAAGCTTATGTCACTCGTAAACATCGGTTCAATCACCTTCCATATACACTGTTGGCTCTAAATAGAATATACTCTATCAGCTATATTTTGGCTATGCTGTTTGGCTGTTTTTATGCACGTCGAGAGGACATCCTCAGTGCTAGAATCTGCTAATCCAAGTTGCGTCACTGAGATCAGCTGTAGATTGTCGTCAAGGACAATAGATAGAGTTGTGTCCATCAGAGGCTCCTCGAAAGACGTTGGGTCGGCAAAGATGCGAGAGCTGTGGTACACCATTTCAGCGTGATCGGGTATGCTGGTATGAAAAACTTACGAGTCGAACACGCCGAATGATGAGGAAGTGGGTAGTTTCTGAATCTGCAGAGGTATTTTTGTTTGTCGAGAGCATGTGGTCCTACCAGTGTCCTCGTTAAAATTAGCTTTGGGCAGGAAAGCTATCAAGGGGTAAGAGGAACGCCAACAATCAGCAAAAGTAGAGCGACGGACTGTTTTTAAGGGCGGAGACCATGGCGATCAATGCCGCGTCGAATGCATTCCCGTCATAGTTGATACAGGTTGCATCAACATAGAGAACCCAAACCGCTTTTCCGGGATGTATGCATAACGATTGCAACGATATCAAACTCGATCTGGACACAAAATTCTCAAGGGACCAATTCATGCGACAGCAAAGTGAACTCACGAAACGAAAACGTCGTTCAATCTGTCAGAAAGCGTCTGGGCTTCCTCTGAGGGTGGACCTGATTTGAATTTCGGGGAACTCATCGCGGGAAGGTCGAGGTTAGGGACTAGTAGAAGTATGGGTGGGATGATCAAAGGCAAAACAGATAGGCATACCGAGAAACCCTTCATTGGGCCGGTCAAGCTCTGGCTCTGCTATCTCTGCCTTGACGCCGCACACTATTGTCGTGTTCCCCAACCGCACTAGTGACGATCCATCCGCGGAGGAGATAGAGCCTGCAAATGTCCTCGAACCGAAAAATATCTGCGAATGCACTGTGAGGACATACCAACGTTCGCCGAAATGTCTCGTCGCTCGCTGAATAGACGCCCGTCCGGGCGAATGTTTTCTGCAATAAATCGTTCAAGATATATACGAGGATGCAGACGTTGGAAGACGAGAGCCCTGATATGATCTTGCTCTCCGTCCGTGGTCGTCTGTGGGTCCGCCATAACACAGTCTAGGACGAATAATCAGGCTTCTGCGGACCAAGTGGGTATTTGTGTCGCAAACTCATCACAAATAGACTTTGAGGCGAAATCATACACAGTAATGACGTCGTCTCCATTCATCAACCACGAATTACCTCCATAACTGAGCGTACCTCCATTCTTAACCGCACGGAAATCTCTGAGACATGCCTGTCTCAAAACACACAAGTATGCTGTGTTCTATTTACTTTTCGAATCCCATATTAACTACCTGCAGGGATTTCGATGCTCCAAGACAACTCGATTCGGTAGGCTATGGCCCAGACGCATGGATGGTACGTGCTGTCTTGTGGACCTTCATCAAAGCCGAAGAGTGCAGCTGTACTAGGTTCACCCTAGATAGGCGGGACTCTGGCCGCCCTGTCAGCTCAACTGACGCAGACTAGAAAGGTCAAGGCTATTCACGCGACCCTCAACAGCTTCTACTCTAAATTCTCGACAAGCTCAAACCGCTCCTTCTCCGGAAACGAGAGAGCACCGGCAGCGAACCGCGCTAACGCGATTTCTCTTTGTTCAAGCCGAAGCCCGATTTTGCGTCCGCCGTACAAAGGGGTCGGCCGATTCCTGCTCCAAGGACTTTCTACCCAGACTTCAGGAATCATTGACCCTTCGGTGCACACAAAGCTTTAGATTTTTTCTTATTCATATTTGTCTCTATCGATCACGCTCAGTTGTTATTTACTGTGAGTGAATTATCCGTTGTACCATATCGGTAACTGTAACTTTTAAAGACACAGTCGAAGTCGTCGGTGTTTGCGATGTTTGTCGTAACAAGACAAAACTTATCGGCGATCTGAACCCCGCTTGCAATTGACCAGCGGTCGAATAGACGTGCATCACGAAGGACAACTTGTCCTTGTAACACCATATTTCAAAATCGAGAACCGTCAGGACCCTTACAGGATCATCCGAATCGCGCTCGATCCAAAAACCTCCAGCTTTCCAGGCTAGTCCTCTCTCGGCCTCCGACACGATAATGTTATGATGCGCGACATCAGAGCAAGAAGTCAGGGTATTAATCGAAGATGCCAGGACTGCGATATCTCCGCCTACGGTATGACCTTATTCGGGAAGAACCTGCCAGGATTCTGTTGCGTCGAAAATAAGGACTCGAAGATCAGCTCCGACCGAAGCAAGTTGGACTTCTGGCTTGTTTTGATGGTCATCCGATCTCCGACTCCCTCCAGTGCTTTACCATGGGCTGATGAATGTGAGATAAGTAGCCGGTGAAGGTTTTTTGGGAAAGGCCATCGATTTTTGTGTGGAGATTTGCCGAGTAATGTTCGAGGTATAGATTCTAGTATGTCATACCACCCTACCTCCCTGCCCTGTGCAAACACTCAGCCCGCTAGGCTTAACTGTATAACAAAGTGCGTGCCTTCATATTCGAGAGGAAATACATATCGCACTGAGGTCGCTTTAGGGGCTTCCGGTTTGATTTCGAGCGCTTCGAGTTGATTGAGATGGAATGGCCGACAATGCGGTCATCGTTCAGAACATACCGTCGATATGAGATGACGATGACGATGAGCAGCTGTCTCGGATCAAATGGAAGCTATTTTGCTCGTAATGCTTTTCAGGCTAAGACCTCGGAGCCACTGGAGGTTTGAAAGTGACGGCGAGCACTGGCTCTTATCGCCGAGGAGCTATGTGACGGCCGAAACGATGACTGATAATCCCGATGAAAAAATGTCTGATACTATTTGGAGAGCAGGACATAATGTCAACAATCGCAGGTTTGTACGCACACTGCAAGAGCAAAGGGGTGCAACAACGGTGAACGATTGATTCGTCAATTTCGATTGAGTAAGACGTGGCTCACATCGAGCGCTTGTGTAGACAGAACAAGTGGCAGTCTCTAGACTACAGCTAATCTTGGGATTGAGGGTAAGTAACCCCGTACCAGGGGAATACCGAGAGGACCTGACCCAAATCCTCAGCCGAGGAGCCTCTAAGTTTAAAGCACAATCCGCGGTCAAGTCGCATTATCGCGCAGAGCCTCAAGTACTCAAGGTCGAAAAACAACTAAACTGATTCACGATCACCGACTTTCTTATGCTAGGTATAAAAAGAGCAAGTCCACTTTTCGTCGACCTCGTCGCCTGGAAAGGCGAAGCATAACAGCGCTAGTCGTGCACAGGAATTGCCTCCGTTGACGGACTTTGACAGGTTATAAGGGCCGCGGTTATGAAGGAACCGAAAGCAGGGCTTTCACAATTCGAAAAGGTGCAGCCACAATGATCGCAAACGCGCGAGTGATCTGGCGGTAGAATACTATCCGAACGAGATGAGCGTCGCAAAGACAACCGTTGGGAACACTCACAAAGTCAAGCCTGAAAGAATTGGAGAGTATCTCTCGAAGCGTTGAGCCAGGGAACTATCAGGTCAAGCTCATCTGATGTTCTGTCTCAACACAGGAGACGATTACAAGTATAACATCGTACCTAACGGGGGCCAGGATAAGTTCAAAGACATACCCTCACATACGCTGGGTCCCTGTAGCCCCCTGTCGCTATCAAGTGATAGTACTATTTCACTGGACGAGGGCCTGCCACGTGTCGTAAACTGCGGGCAGAAACGGTGAAGATACCACGAGTGAAAGTTTAGAAGAGTCAAAGGACCTGTTCGAAGAGGGCATGAAGCTGCACAGCATGAGCGAGAGAGCCCAGGAGAGGCTTTAAGGACGAATGTTTGTGGCTGCAAGAGTCCGCTGGTGTCGTCCGTCTGTCTAGGGGCGCCAGCAATGTGCCTCCTTGCAACAGAACGACTGTCTTCTGATCGGCCAGCACTAGAGACAAGTGTGCCTCGAGATATGCATGGTATGTAATAGGGCGTCGAGCAAGGACGGCGTGCGCCGCAGCAAAGCCAGCAAATGGCGATGCGGGTGCTGAGCGTGACATGGTGACGGGATATGGAAACAAGTGACTCGTGACGATGAGGGCACTGAGGCGGCGACGGTGTTGTTCTTGAATTTGGACCTCGTTCTGCTCCAATTAGCCGCAGGGAGGCTCGTTGTTCACGTTCCTTTTGTCGCTGTAGACGCTGGCTTCAATTAACCTCGACGACGGCGGGCGTGAGTATTTTCAGCGCGTGTTTTGGAGTGTTTTGCCGGCCCTGACCTCTTCTGAACCATTATCTCGCACTGATTCGTCCGGCGTGGGCACCGTCTCTTCTCCTCGCCTCTTGTCCTGCGTGCCCTCCCTCCCCCTCTCCTGCCACGACCTATTCACGACTCTTCGACGATCTCTTCTATTGGTCCATCAGCCGCACCTCCCCAACCATGACTCGCTTCGGGGATTTTTCCCCCCTTTGTTCGAATACCCCTTCATATCCCTGGTGTAATCTCTTCTATCGCCAGGTCCGTTCTCCTTCCCAAGCCCACTTTCCGCGCCCTATACAGCTCTCACATGTTCTTTTCATACGTCTCGTGCAGTTGGAGCACCATTCCTCCAGCACTTTAACTGGCGTCTCTGCAGACGCCAATTCTGCTCCCGTGGGCATTAACCCGACCTGCGGCATCCTCAGAGCTGGCCACCAAGGTTCTCTCGGCAACATCGCCAATGTCGTCGCTTGCGGCATCAGCATCTTGGTCGTTCTTGGTCTGATCATCATGACTGGTCGAAGAAAAGCTGCCGTTGGTAAGTCCTCTCCTTTAGAACCTATCGGTTCGCAATTTCCGGCTGAGGTTTGAAGGAGCGCCTGTGTCTGGAGTTCTAATCGCTCACCATTGTATCTTGCCCTCTCATCAGGCCGAGTGGAACTCCGCTACTTCTTCATCATGTACTTCATCTCTCTCCCTCTCCAAATCATCACCACCGGGTCTTTCCTCGAACAAGGATCTACAGCTCTCACAGTCCTCACTGCCATTCATGCTGGAATAATGGCAGCGGCCTTCTGGGCCCTCCTGGGGAATGCTATTGTTGCCACGCAGGTAGTTGAAGATGGCACTTTGAGCTCGATAATAGTGCGTGACTTTTCTGCAAATAAAGTCAATAGACGCGTCCTGAGTCCTCACCACTACGCCCTTTTTTCTTCGGACCCGAAACACAGCCATTTTCCTTCTTGATGATCGCATTCTTCGCAGCAACAACCTATATCTCGCTCGATGTCGCTTTCACATTCACTCATACCTTTGGCCCGTCCGATCCACCAAATGCATTGCACAGTGTTCCATTGTTTGTTTTTACCAGCATCTGGCCCGCAGTGTAGGTTTTCACTTTCGCTTGGCGGTTCTGCCCCGATCTCACACTTTATGCTCGCAGTGCAGCGATATTGTATCTTGGCATAATGACGTACATTGTCGTTGGTGTTTTGAACGAAGTCCGACCAGTCTGGTACTATGTCCTTGCGGCCGTCCTTTTCGTCCTCAGCCAGCTCGATTACTTCCTCTTGAATAAAGTGATATGCCAGGTAGGCAACGAGGGTGGACCCCCAATTGCCAATTCGAAACTCAATTTTAAACTCGATTCGGCAGGGCACGTCTGCAAAAGTCGACGGCTCCTTCGTCGCCACGGTGCTGGAAACCGCGGCTGTCGGCGTCTTGTATCTGGCATGGAAGAACATCACTGAGGGTAAGCTAATCTTTACCATCTATCCCCTTTCGTATCTTCGTCTCCTTTAAATCCTTTCCGCGCTGGCCGAAATTACTGATGACTCCTTCGTCCTTTTCCGGCCGTCCTTTTGACCTATTAGAATCTTGGGACGAAGATATTTTCTACCCTCGTTGATCGAAAAATGGCTGCCGTCACATCGTGATTGACTTCTATCGTCATCCCCACCTACATTTGGGACATACTTACCTATCCGCTTGCCCTCCGTCTTGGTCTCGGCCCTCGCGGCAAGGCGTTATACTCATAATTACCTCGATGTTGTTGCTACCCACTGTTCTGGCTTACTATGCAATGCAATATCGCTGTTGTGTCATGCACTCTTGTCGCCATGCGCTTTCTTCACGTTATTCACATCATACTGGCTCCCGTCCCGATACGCTGCTATGTCTTTCCTGAATCCGTCTTGCCGCGTGTACTCTATCTCATCTCCTTCTATTTAAAGTCAATTCACTTCCTTACAACTAAACACTCAAGTATATTCGGTATGGCGCTGTCGAAGTGACTGCGTGAAAGGCTCACACCGTCACTCTGTGAGCCATAGTGACGTCTCTTCCTACAAGGCGTAGCCCGGTTTGCTCGAGCCAGTCCCATTCAATTCACACCCTCGTGTATGTCGTCCTCCTACACCACGCGCAAGCAGTTGTCGCATGCAGTCATTCATATTGCTGCTCTTCTGTTTGTCAACGGTCCGGTCCTGTACACGCCTCACCAACCATCAGGCTACCAACATTCTAGTCGCGATCACCCACAATGTTGACGTATGCGTTGTGCACCATTCACCTGTACTCCTTCAGGTGACCTTTCGGCACCCTCGCTTCGATTTGCGGCAGCTCAACTTTGTACTAGCGCGCATGTCTAGTCGCGAAGTTTTGCCTTTCCTGGAGGAGGCAGCGCAAAGCGGGCCCGACGCGCGTCGATTTTGCCTTATGCAAAAATGTGTGAATTATGTTCTTCGAAGAGCGAAGACGAAGAGAATGTAAGAAAGGCCTGCTCTTAGGCAAGTGGCTAAAGTTGTTCTACAAAAAACGGTCCGAGGAGAGGGAGCTAACAGTACAGTGTAAGCGCCACGCTTTGATGCACAGGGCAAAGGACGATGGCGAGGAGACAATCAAAATAGATGCTGTAAAGCAGGCAGTGTACAATATGCAGACGAGATGGGAAACGCGAGAGTGAGGGGATGAGGAACGAGCACGGAGGATGGAAAGAATGCAGACGCCAAACGGGTGGCACGGCCACAAAAGAATGTCGAAAATCGATGGAGAAAAAAAATACACACCGGATCATATTCACGGCATAAATCGGAAAGGTATCACTACGTCAGCGCGGTCAGCCCTGAAGATATAGGTGCGAGATTCAACAATCGTCCTCTCGAATCTCGCGCTGCGTCACTGTCTGCGTCACGTCGATGCAGACCCAGCGCTCCGCAGCATCTGAAGAGTCCCGCCGAAGGCTTCCTAGACGATTCAGGACTGCCCTCTTGAACGCGTGCTTGGGTTTGTACGATGGTTTATCCGACTTGCCACAGCAGGTCGACTTGTCACCTGTCGAGTTGAGTTTGCACAAGCTCGTACCGTACTCGAGGGTAGGCGGGCTGCTGACGTGATTGTAACGCGGCCGTGCAAGAACCTCAGAGGGTTTCGCGGGGAGGACAGACACAGAACGGGGTTTCTGCAGTCTCCGTCTGTGGTGAAAGGGAGAAGGGGAAGAGGAGTGAGTCGTTTCTGGAATATGAACGGTGGGGGTTTCTGTTCGCCCGGACGAAGAGAAAGGTCGGTTGCCTAAACCTAAAAGTGTTACGGAGCGAGAGTCGGGGACCTCAAGAGTGGACCAGGAGGAATCAGTGGCGGTGGAGTAACGCGATGGTGTGTCGGGGAAGGGGACGTCGACGTAATTCGAAGTTGAGGTCGTAGTGACAGAGAAGGCAGAGCGCTGAAGAATCAATTTGAATCACCGGGATAAGACCTAACCGAAGAGGCAAGGCCAGAAATGCGCACCTCGTTGGGATTGTAGAACTCCGGCTCCCCATCAAAAAAGGGCGGGAACGACCCGAAAGGATGCTTCTCTGCAAAATAATCGTCTTCTCCGACATAACCACTATCGACGAAGGGCGAGTCGTATTCTGAGTGATCGGAAGGCGGGAGGTCGCGTGTATCCAATAAGGGATTCAGAACGAGAGTCTCTCCTAGCCTTTCCAGCCACGACCACGCAAACAAACTTTCCGCTTTGCGCACCTTGCTCCGCAACGCATGCGGCTTCCGTGCGGCTTCCTCGCGCTCTGTGTTCTTGAAGGAGTATGCACCCTCGTTCACGTACAGCCCATCAATCGCAGATGATGCACGAACCTCCCCGTCAAGCGTCGTGTTGGGTGTCTTACACCTCATCCCACCCGGAGTTCCACAGCGGAAGTACATATCCAGCATGCTTCTCATATCCGCCATCGCTGTGTCCGAGGAGAACTGCGCCGTGCTGAGAGCTGGGGTGCATGTTCCCATCCTGTCGATAGTGAAGACCTGCGACTGACCATCTGAAGGAACGAGGGGCGAGGATGAACGATGGATTTCGTTGGGAGAGGAAGGGAGAAGCGAGGGGCCCGTGAAGGTGATCAAGCCTTCCTTTGGGTCGTACAATGCTGCGAAGGTAAGCGCAGTCTTGGGCGGGACAAGTTCAGACCATCGGTGAGCGGAGGGCGGGGGCGACAAGGATTCTTCAGAGGAATCTGACCGGACAGAATAGGAGAGCGAGGGTGCTTGGACGTGTATGTACGGCTGAGCTTTCTGAAAGCAGCTTTTAGCAGCATAGACAGTGAACATGAGGATGAGACTCGAACCGTCGTAGTCGCGGCCGCCTTGACAGTTGAGGCTGAAGATGTCCGGGAAGACATTGGGCAGTTCAGTTTGGACTGCGCGAGGCAAGAACGCGCCATGAGAGTAGACGGAGAAAACGAGACAGAACCTTGTATAGGGAGGCGAGATATTTACCGCTCGGGAGTCGGGCGTCAGACTCGGGTTCTCGAGATACAATGAGCGCAGCTTATGTATCGAGAACGAGTCCGGCAGCGAGAGAAGTCGGAGTGATCGAATTGAAATGGAAGAGAGAAGTAGTGTACAGCGGGAAGACAGAGGGGATCGGAAAGAGCGAAAGCGAGAAAAGAAGGTTAGTGAAGAGGGTAGGGGAAGAGAGAGAGGAGGGCGAAGCGATATAACCTCGGCGAAAGAAGCAGGGGGTAAAGGGACGGCCCTGTGGCTGGGATGTGGACGTTGAGAAGCCTCGTGGAAGGGAATCGAACCCATTTCCGGATTGTGGGTGGGTTGGAGTGGGAGTATCCATGGATGGATATGGGCGTTACGGAACGGGAGGGCATGTCGGAAGAGATACAGAGGCCGCTGTGGCACAAATTCCGAGGCTCGAGGCTTCGATCCACATAAGTATTTGCCAACCGCTGAAGGGACGTTGAAGAGATGGTCCGTGATGGGCTGATGGGAATCAGCACGCATTTGAAACCCACCGGTACAGTATAAATCAGTATGCGATGGATGACCTGTCAGGCCAGAAATTTCGATGAAGGGGAAGAATTTGTTCTAGTGGGAGATCTGCTGTTTTTGACAGGGAAAGCGCGCGAGTGAGCGGGGGAAGAAGGGGCAGGCTTACGGAAAGGCCTGCAGGTTGCAGGGAGGCAACGATAAGCACTTCATCTGACGTTGCTAACAGGATACCGTCAGAGAGACGATGAACCTAGTTTGAGCGGACGGTATCGCCGAAAGTACAAAAAGGCAAGCCTACGTATGTTGTTGTCGTCGTCGCCGACGACGACGACGACGAGTGGACGAGAAAGGCAGGTGGAAACCTAACCCGAGGACACGGCACTGGCACGCTATGGGCGCGCCGCGGACGGGCGTCTACGGCCAGTCTGGTGTCCCGCTGCCGCGCCGTCATTCCCAGTGCCAACGCTCTCGTCCTTACTGTCCTCGTCGTCGAACATAGCGCCCATGCAATGAGCTCCTCAGGTCTCTCCCGACGTAGGGTAAATCCATCTATCTCCTCCTCCTCCAACGACCTCTCGTCCGACTCAAATGGCCTCGCTTCCGCGTCTACACCTGCCTCGCACGCCGGCTCAGCATTTGCAGGGGGAAGCAAGGTCGCGTACGACCCAAGAGACCGCCAACAAGACGACGAGGATGCCAGGACCGGTGGAAAGATGCCAAAGCTCACCATCATGGAAGAGGTCCTCTTGCTCGGCATCAAAGATAGACAGGTGGGTGTGCTGTCCCCTCCCCTCTTCGATCCTCGTTCCCTCCGGATCCTCAATCCTTTCCTCTCATAATCCACAAGCACACGTATTTTACCTTACCGTCACGCTTGCATCACCAGATACCGCGTCCGTGCTGACACTCTCCAAAGGGCTACCTCTCCTTCTGGAATGACAACATCTCATATGCCCTCCGTGGCTGCATCCTTATCGAGCTTGCTCTTCGCCGACGAATCGCGATACACAAAGACCCGAATCGCCGCCGTTTGCCTCTTTCCGAGCGCATTGTCGAAGTCATCGACGAGCGCCAGACGGGCGAGACCATCCTTGACGAGACGCTTAAGATGATGAAAGCTCAAGAGGTAGAGCGTATGTCCGTCAACAGTTGGATCGACCTACTTTCTGGTGCGTGTCTCGCTACCTGCACTGCATTTTTTTTCAATCGAGCGTCTGCGACTATAGGTGAAACTTGGAATGTCCTTAAAATCGGCTATCAACTCAAGCAAGTCCGCGAACGCCTCGCCAAGGGTCTCGTCGACAAGGGCGTACTTCGCACTGAAAAACGCAACTTTTTGCTTTTCGACATGGCCACCCATCCTGTCGCTGACGTTCGCACCAAAGACGCAATCATCCAGCGCGTCGTCGCGCTCCTCACTGCCAGCACCAGCTCTATCCCTGCCGCAGCCCTCGACCGAGAGGGCATCCAGATGCGTAATCTACGTGCCGTATGCCTCGTTTGTGCTGCATATGCCGCGAGCGTCCTCGACAACGCGTTTGGGCGGTTGGGATACGAGGAGAGAGAGGCGGCGTTTGGGAGATGCGACGATATACTTGCCGAGTTCTCCGTATGGCCGTTCGGAAATGCAGGCGGTGGAGGAGGAGGGAGCACTCCAGGATCAAGGCGGAGGGAAGGCACACGGATCGGGATGGGTGGATCCGTGGGTCGAAGAGAGGCGGTCCTAGGGCTCATGCAGGAAGTGAGGAAAGAAATGATAGGCGGCGACGAGGATTTAAGCTGTGAACTCGTCGCAGGCGTGTTAGAGGTCTTGAGTAAGCTCGATTCGCTGCTATGATGTCAGGGAGATGTGGGCTGGTATAGACGCCAGTCAGTATTCGCGTCCTTTTGTTGTATGTTCTTTCTTTGATCGTCAGGCTTAATTATTTCAGCTGTGAAACTGAAGGTCTCCTCGTGCTCCATGTGCTACTTCATGTGCGACTGCTCGTGCCTCCAGGTCGACAACAACCATATACGTCAGGAAAACCATCTTCATACGAAGCAATCGCCGTGTCTTAGGACTCCATGAGACAAGCGACTGGTCAACGGATTCTTTGAATATTGCACTTGGGCAAACCTCTCATCGGGGTCATGTTCGTAGTTTGTTCAGCCTGTAGCAACTCCCCAGTGCTTGCCACTCGACGAGCATGGTCCTGCCACTATCTCTGGTGCAAGGCGTTGGAAGTGTAGAGCATGTGGACTCACACAAATCATGTCTTTAAGAAAGATCAGCGCACAGCATGACCTAACCTCCGGCCTGACACCTTCACTCTTACAGTTCTCCTTCGTGGCCTGAGCTATACGTATGTAGTACGCCTGATCCGTTCCGCAATCCTCTCGCGCACGCCGCACATACAAATCTTGTGTAATCCCCCCCATAATTCCTCGCCCTTTGTAAGTTTGTAAGGTATCTCTGGTTGTGTTTTCTTTTTCTTCGTTGGCTGGATTCAAATTACGATTCTGCAAACACAGTCTTTTCTTGAAAGAGCATATCCCAGTTTTCCTACCAGGCATGTGGGGGAGTCTTTTGTACTCCAAATGACGCGTCGATCCGATCAATAATCGAGAACACACTCTTTCTCTCGGTTCTGCTAGCAACACTTATATACTGCCAGGTCCTGCCTCTGCGATCCCTTACCCGTGCGTTAAGTTACATATAAGGAGCACGTTGGAAGAGTAAAGGGGTTACACCAAAGGATAATTATACTCTTGGCACGACCTCAATCTCTCCGTGATCTGCGATATGGGTCGAATGACGGAGCTCCGCCACGCCACTATGCTCCGCCACGTCCGCACTTTGACTCTTGACTACACCGGCTTCAAATACCATCCCTTGCGAGACGTGCGATGTATGAGGGCGGCCGACACGGGTGGAGTATTGGGTGCTGTTGTCAGCTACTGAGGTACGAATGCGGAGGAGCAAGCGGCAACATAGAATGCTGTGGAATATGCGCAGGAATCTATCGCAAATTGAGCACCGGTAAGGAAGCAGAAGTGAGGCCCACAAACATGTCAAGGAAGTCAACCATCTCTGTCTGTTCTATGAGATAAGAACGTATATTAGATAACTTTGGTTCCAGGGCGTACCGGAGCTAGAAGCAGGGCGAGGACAGCCCCCAAACTAAGAGCTGTATTTGTGAGGCAGAAATCATCGTTAGTAATGCTGCCGGAATGATCGAATCATGCCCATGAGAAACTTACGCAAGAGACAGAGATAGAAAACGATGCCTTTGATCGTCAAAATCTTTCCATCAAAGATGCTGTGAAAATGAATGCACGATATCACTCACCATCGCGGTATAGAGTGAGGAACAGAGGGCTCTTAGATTGACGCGCTGTGTATACATAAGACCGGCGTCAGAAGGTTGAGCGGTGATTGCGCTACCTCCATACACACTTAATTGGAACCCTTTACGAACAGTAAGGATCACAATTACTACGATGATGTAAGTCTTGCGCATTGCGAGAATAGGTTTCTCTGCACACCTGTTTCAACGAATAGTAAGGAAGCAAATGATACGAAGACAATTGGGTCTCCGTTAGCCAGATAACATCCAGGTATTAGTGCCGAGGGGGGGTCGGCAACTACAGAAGCCATACCATTAGACACATCAGCAACGGTAGAATGTGCACAGGATATGTAGATTGATACGAACAGACTGTTATGACTTGACCGATCGGGGCCCTTCGCGGCCGGTCTAACCGATGGATCAAGCATCACATGCTAGGCGGCTCCACTACGGAGCGTACATCAAGGTATTCGGCATGTCCTTAGGAGCCGACAAGACCGATGGTTCTTCAAGACATCGGTAAAGGCTATATTGGAGGGACACGAGGCTCACAGAGTTCACACAGTAATGAGAGGCGTATTCACATGCCATGGGCTTAGGGCTTATGGGTAAGCACCTCGTCGCACCATGATGGATCAGTGCGACTGGAGAAGTACAAGAGTAGGTGCCGGCTGAGAGAGACGGCGACCACAGCTCTCCTAGGATGGAAACCTGGAGAAGCACACGGACTCTTACCCTATACCCCATACAGTATATAAGGCCCATAGAATAGGCTGAGGATCTTCAGTCTATTCTCTTCGTTCATTCGTATCTACGAATACGAACCTCTTCGTTCTTACACGGTCTTCACACTGTGTAACTTAGAGCCAATCATTATTTCCTCCTGTATCAACGCCTGATACAGTTGAGACTCCGTCCACCACTCAGTCCATTGTGCGACCTAGGGAAGAACCTGTTACTCTTGGGTTATTGAACGAGCAGTTCATAACACTAGAATAGACTCGCTTTTGCCCCTACCTTGCACCACACTCTGCTTGCTGCCACACTCTTTCTCACAACCCTCATCGGTGGCATAGACCCCCACTGAAGAGAGTTACTTCACACACCCTGGAGCAAGACCTAGGCCTAGGATTTCCACCAGGCACTAGACAAACCCATAACCAACTTCGACAGAACAATCGTCCTATCCATCAAAGAGAAAACCGCTGGTATTACTCCGACACCAATCGGCCAGCACCCCCAAACTTTGATAACTGCTCGTATCGAGAAGGACGATACTTCTTCACAAGAGAAGACGGAACAGAAGCTGAGTGGGCTTGGGACGAAACAGCAGAAGACTGGGTAGAACCACCCCAGTACAGGAACCCCGAACCGGAAATCCCGGACACATCGGAGGAAGAAGAAGGAACATCCGAGTCCGAATCCTCGGATATTCAAACACCGATCAACACCCGAAATATTATGTCAAATCCTACAGACCCCCCCGTCTCGTCGGGAAGGGGCAAGCTCAAGCTCCCCGATAACTTCGAAGGGAACCGAACACAATCACAGAAATTCATCATGAATTGCCTCCTCCTTTTCACAGCAGAACCAGACCGATACAAGACGGATTCAGACAAAGTTTCTCTCGCTCTCTCGTGCATGAGATACGGGACGGCCGGCGTATGGGCAGAGAGCTTCCTAAAGAAGACAGTAGGGGCGACCCCGCCCAAGACCGTAGGAACTTGGGACGACTTCCTTGTCAGGTTTAAACTCCAGTTCAAGGAAACGAACCTCACGGACAAGGCCCGAAGCGCCCTCATGTCTTTCTCTCAGGGGAAGATGACGGTG
>JBCAQO010000110.1:0-26381 GCA_039111635.1 Heterobasidion occidentale | reverse complement strand
AATGGGAATGGGGATACGCTGAGGGTCCAAGGAAGTCTGGCACGGGTAGTCTCCCAGCGGCGCTCGCGTCCAGGAAGTGTCGGAGGCGGGATATCTGGTACGACAAATGGATAATGATAATCTGCATCTTGATGTCGAGGTTCAGCTGGAGGATCTCTTCGCACGTGCGCAGCGCCTGCGTCCGCGTCGTCACGAACATGCTCCCGTGAATGCCGAGCGTCTTGACGGCGTCGATCATCTCGCTGAATTCGGCGCACCACCCCAGCACGCCGAGCTTGAGTTCGCGTATGCGCGCATACATGAGCCACGATCGGTCGGTAGGGTGCAAGACAAGAGGAAGGAGAGAGCGCGCACCTGCCCGAATTGTTTGAAGCGGCCGTAGAGAACGTTTGGGGCGGATTTGAGGGCGAAGTCGATCATCTCGTTTTGCTCTATGACGCCGGGGAGAGGGGGCGGAAGGGGAACAGGGGGTGGTCCAGGCTGGCGAGGGGAGGGAGGTGAGCACAGGGCATCAGTGCGATGCGAGGGAGGCTCACTGCTGGCCGGTCTGGTGGTGGCTCTTTGAACCACTCAAAGTCCGCGTAGTCCGGCTCGCCACCAAAGTCGACTGTTTCTGCGGCCTTGCCGAGTGCGTTGAAAGCTGTTTCCATATCGAGTTCGTGAGGGACAGTGTTCAGTGCTGGGGTAAACTCCTGCGCTTAGGGAAAGGGCGAGGGGGAATCGGGAGAACCGGGGTGGGGTAGAGTCAAAGACGGGTGTCACTGTCACCAGCAAGGGGAGGTGAGCGCCAAGGCCAAAGACTGAGAGAGTTCAAACGACAGTCTATGCTCACCAGCAGAAATAATATCGAGCGGCGGGAGAAGCGTAACGGTGCGTTCAGATGGGACTGACGGCTGGTCGGATGTATCAGAGAAGAGTTCGGGTTTACGAACGGGGCCCTGCGTAGATGCCTGAGTCAGGCACAGAGACATACACGGTTCATAACCGAAAACACAAACTTTGAAATATGGATTCTCCTTGTAGCTTCTAGATTTGGTCGAAGGCGCACCACGAGAACGAGACTTTTTTCGGCTTTCGACTATGGAACGTCGGTAATGTGTGATGGTCGCGCGGGTGACAGACGAGGTGCGAGAGCGGGGAGATCTGTATGGCCGTGAAGGGGAACTGTTGGGCCTGAAAGACGTCGAGAATGAAGAGGACGAGGTGCGGCGTGAGCCGACGGGAGAAGTGAGAGTGAAAGTCGAGTCCGAGTGTAGGTGGATATCCGATTCTGGGGTCGTCAGAGTGGTCTCAGATGAATTGAGGTCGTGAATAGCAACGCGTCCCTTGATATACACGACTTCGCTAGCAGGATGTGGAAGGGGCAATGCCGACGGAACTGGGAGGGGGGAGGGAGAAGGTGGTGGACGAGCCCTCTGGGTATCGAGATCGATGGTATCGGTATCCGAGTCGGTCTCCTGGACGAGTTCTTGATCAAGTTCAGTCACGTCTGAGTACACAGATTGCGGCGATGGGGTACCGAAATGACCCAAGGACTTTTCTAGCTCCAAGACGTTTCGCGACAACCAAGAGGAGAAGGAGGGGCCCAAGATGTGGCTGTCGAGCAGCGGAACTCGCTAGCGGTGTAAGCCGGGGACGCGGTGAGCTCTGCGGGGTCGACACAGGCGTGGACGATGGCGCCTTGATATTGGGAGGCGGGAGGGGCAGCGGTCGAGTGGGGCGGGGAGGGCGAGGAGGTCTGCTGACGCGGTCGATGTGACAAGATTGACGGGTTCGGAATGGGAGCGCACGTGGCCACGGGGACTGGGGAGGGATGGCGTGGACTGAAAGCGAGATCGAGGGCTGGATGGGTCGTGGCGAGGGATGGAGCCTGTGAGAAGGTCCTCGAGAGAGTGATAAAAGGACGAGAGGGAACGTTGTGGATGGAAGGTGGCAGCACGGGAGGTACGAGGGCTGCTGTCGGCAGAGGAGAAGTCAATGACGAGCGCTTCCGGAACAAACTCTGGAAGGAGGTGGAAGGAAAGCCTGCGTTCCTCGGAAGATTCTGGGCGCGCTGCAGGAACGTGTGGTACACGCCGCCGACTCCTGTGCGGTCTATTCGAGGATATCTCAGATATCGGCGTGCGAAACGAAGCACGCAGTGTGCTTTTCAGTGATCCAAAGCGCTTCAACGTCGAGCTCGTCTTGGTTCCGGTCGAGGTGGACGGTGCAGAGGGCGCGGGGGTGGCTGCACGTGATAAGGCGGTATGGAACGACGCGGTGGTGGAATCGGGGATGGTGTGTGCTATGGAAGATCGCGCGTCCACAGGATCCTTCTCGAGAATCGACTCTGCACGGAAAGGGTCCTGATCGTAGAACACGGACGAGTCGTCGCCGATGGGCGCGGGCGAGCGGTCGTGCGCGGTCCCGGCCGGCTTTGCCGAATCGACGGGGGTGGGAAGGTGGCTGGGCGGGTATGGGAAGTCGAGGATAAGCCTCAGGTCCTGCAAATCGCTGATGTGACGCGACGACTGGCGGGACTGCCGCGATGCTCGGCTCGAACTCCGTCTCCGGATCGACGTCGACGTCTTCTCCACCGGACTGTGAAACGACGAGGGGCGCGACAGCAGCGACACAGGATGCAGGGAATCGATGGGCGAACGATAGTTGCTCGGCGTCGCGAACGGATCAGAAATGTCGCTCTGCTGGCGTGCACTGGAGAGGGTCCTCGAGCGCTCGGGTGGGACAATGGACAGTGCTTTGTCGATGGCATCGGCCAGAGAAGGGGATGGCTTAGACGGACCTGTAGGCACAGCGTCCGCAACAGGCCCCACAGTTGGTACGTCTTCCCGCGAGACGGGCTCGATATCCTGCACCCCATCACTCACAGCAGATGGGTCCTCCTCGACGACGGTGCTGAGGCCGTTGCTCCCGAATGAGAACAGGCGAGGATTGTCCGGGAATGGATGCGCAATAAAGCCTGAAGCTGGGACCTCGGCAGCGCCGGTCGAGCTACGCAGAGAGCCCCGAAGGCTGCGCGCGAGTCTCGACCGAAAGGATTTCTTGGATGAAAACGTCGGGCCTCTGGCAAGTCCTTCAGATGGGGACCTGCTTGAGGGAAGGGCCCTGCGACGGACTCTCCGAGCTAATTAGAGTGCTCCTGAGCCCTGACCCGGCGTGAAGAAAACGTGGAGGCCTGGCGTTGTAGGTCCCATCCGTGGAACGGTCAACAGAAGGCCAGTTACCTCGTGTCTTGCGATCATCCTCGTTGTGCCGAATGGTGAACAGCGTACAAAGCCTCATGTATTGGGTGTAGAGACAGCTATGTAATTGTGCTAAGGCCTTTTGCAAACCAACTCCTAAACGTTGCCCGTACTAATGCGATGTGACTGCGTGAATCTTGCTGCAGCCAATAGTCCCCTTACAATTCGGTCTGGCCAGTCCATTCGCCGGAGCATCCTGGTACGTATAACGGTCATTCATATATATAGGCGCGCTCACATGGGAAGTCGGTACCTTTCTGGAAAACGTGCCATTCATTTCAACCATCCGTCATGACATGTACTGAGCGAAAGACTTGCGGATATCGCCCGCACCCTCCCAGAAGAGATACATGACCACAACGGTCCTACCAAGC
Source organism: Heterobasidion occidentale (assembly GCA_039111635.1). Taxonomy (NCBI): domain Eukaryota; kingdom Fungi; phylum Basidiomycota; class Agaricomycetes; order Russulales; family Bondarzewiaceae; genus Heterobasidion; species Heterobasidion occidentale. The sequence continues at coordinate 22,765 of JBCAQO010000110.1, read as the reverse complement.
AGCACTGTAGACGCCGTCAATACGCCTACTTACTCGTGGTACTCGCTATATGTGATCGATAGTAAGCATTGACGACATGGGAACTTACAGGGCGTACGCAAGTAATGGTGTCTCGCGGTTCATCGAACCTTCCAGTCACATCTGTGCTTCATCAAGACGTTACACATGTCAAATGTCAAAATAAAAGACCCAAACGTTGTTTGAAAGCGGAGCACATACGCATCTAGAGAGGCGCCCCAGTTTCCCCCTTTCCTCCGCCGCAGAGACGAATTTAGCCTATTTCATGTTCAGCCCGCATCGATTCGCCTACGATACGTCTGATTATTTTCAGACTGAGAAAAGTCTGGCATCTGGGAACAGTTCGAAAGAAGCAAAAACGACGTGGACATACCGCACCCGATCGACTCAGGTGCGAATGATGCGGCACCGCACCTCTTTTTGCGTCGTTACTGATGAATTGGGGTGTTCGATATACGCTGCAACCTACTGAATTGACTAGAGCGTCGGCCGAGGGAGGTTGATGCTAGCTCGACGCTGCGCGACGACGGCTGTCCTCCGATCTGCGTCAAATTTCGATCGAATGAATCAATTTACCGCCCCTCATGCGGAGAAGTCTCGAAAAGTGCGGGGCATTCGTATCGCGAAGCCATCCGCCAAGACGCGCCGCAGCCTTCGGCGCCTCCCGACAATGCTGATATGTTCACCATAGTCCAGAAGGTTCAAGGTCGACGTGTTTGCCATTTAAAATCACTGGCTGCTGCAACAGATGGTGGAGGTAGTCCGCGCATGATCACTTGTGAGGGCGGGAGGGGTGCCAGAGGTCTTGCAATGCGGGGAAGCAGGATATTGCCGGTAGGTGTCAAAGGTACCGACATGTCGATCGCGTCGGCTCGGATATTCGGAACGAGCACGCGTTCTGCTTAGCGCAGTCGGGGACGGAGCGCATCAAAGAGCGCATCGTCCGTAACGACCTTTCGCCCGGTCACGACACCACGTTTTTGACCGCAGTGTACCTCGGGACACATACGGTAGACTCAAGCGCTATAGTTGGGTGATTTCACTGCAGTTTCATCGGTCTAGCAATTTAACGATTCACTTTTAGCAGTCATCTTGCTCGAACACCCAGCCTTGGACTGCTGCAGAGTTCACGAAAATTATCGGCCAAAATGTTTGACATCGATCGAGGACAGTCCGCGGCCGTGCTCTCGCCGCTGTACTGGTCTGACAGCCTGTCCGGACCGCAGGCATCACAGGGTATCACGGGGCTACCCCAGATGCTTCCCCACAAAATCCATTTATGCATATCCCCTCACCAGATCTATCGGATGTGGAGTATGCCCTTGATATCCAGGACGCCTTAAAAGGCTTGCGAACTTAGCATGATCCCTTGTCTGCCTCGTCATGGCTCCCCCCGCTGGAACAACAGGCATGCTGCACCACACCCACCCTTCATTCGACGTCACTGATCGCGACTCCGGTCCACAGGTAGTGAGCTTTCGTTCGCGCGCTGGGCATTCGCATTCGCTCTCGTCACCAGCTTGTTCTTCACGTGTACGTCCGCAGTCTCTGGTCTTTGTAGCGTGCCTCACCCGTAAACTCTGACCTTCATCAGGGGGTTTCGCATACGGGGTGAGTTCGTTCGACGCACGCTTCCCTCATCACGCCTTTCTCACACCGTTGCGTGTAGCTTCTCGATGTCCTCAACTCCCACTTCCAAACTGTCTTCGGTATCTCGAAGCTCCAGAGCACGCTCTTGCAACTTGCTTATTTTGTACGGATCATGTCTTGTCAATGAGGCGCCTATACTCCACCTGACCGACGTAACGCTCTAGGGAGCGTACTTTGTGTGGGCGCCATTCGCGGGAATATTCGTAAGTGTATCGCCGTGTGTTGAACGTTCTTCAATCTAACCCCGAATTTTAGATGAGACACTACGGCTACAAAGTAAGCGCTGACGAACCCAGTCGACCAGCTATCCCTCATCATCACCTATCGTGCAGAAAGGCATCCACTTGGGTCTTACCTTGTACTCATTAGGTGAATCTTGATTACATCTATTTATACATCCACTCCTGACGCCCATCGTGTTACAAGGTGCCGTTTTCTTTTGGCCCTCTGCCAAATTTGAGAAATACGGCGGCTTCGTCGGATCTACATTCGTCATCGGTCCGTCATGCCCACTCGTTCTCAGATTCTTGCCTATCTTCATAATCGTTCTTGCGCAGGATGTGGATTGGCCACCCTTGAAGTCGCAGCCAATTCGTACATAGCTGTACTCGGCACGCCGCAATATGCGGCAATGCGGTTGAACTTCAGCCAAGGCTTCCAAGGACTTGCTTCGTTTGCTGGTCCTCTGATCGCTTCGACATACTTCTTCAAGGGAAAGAACGCGAACTCACTTACGAACGTTCAATGGTAAGCAAAATCGTATCTATCTGGTAAAAAGATTTCAAAATTCATACTTGCTCTTTGGGTTTACCTGGCGGTCGCTGCATTAGGGCTGCTTCTCAACATTCTATTCTTGTAAGTAAGTCTGAAAGGGGAAGATGATAGGGCTGACTTGTGGTATGACAGCTTCTGCGATCTACCTGAGATAACCGAAGAAGCTCTCGAAAAGGAGATCGAGGATGCTGGGCTCGTCGAAGATGACATTGGTCCCTTCTGGAAACAATACAGGTGTATCTTTGGTTTCGTAGCTCAGATGGCGTATTGGTACGTGTTCTATTGTTTTCGTCTGGAACGACTCTAACCATCTCATTTAGCGGAGCACAGATCACTGTCGCATCATTTGTAGTTAATTACCTTACTGAACAAGGCGTGGGCATCGACCACTCCAAGGCCAGCTTGATGTTCTCATTTTGTCAGCTCACGTTCACGGGCGGGAGGTTCGTTTTCCTTTACCCTGGACCGTTTCTACGTGTAGTAACAACCGAAAATATCTAGATTTATAGGAGTCGCCCTGCTCAAGTGGCTCGATCCTGCGCTCGTGCTCAGCGCTTATGGCATTGCGTGCTGCGCGTTCTGTCTCGGCGTTGCTCTCGCGGGAGGCAACGGCGGCATTGCTTGCTTGTTCCTCTTGTTCTTCTTCGAAAGTATCTGCTATCCAGTATGTAACCACTTATCGCATTTATTTATGCAGATCTGACACCCTCGTTTCCAGTGCATCTTCACTCTGGGAACGAAGAATTTGGGGGTTCATACCAAGCGTGGTTCTGGCCTCATCGTCATGGTACGTCACCATCTACAAGTTCTCATATACGCTGTGAAAATTAATGCCGTTCATGATAGGGCGTGGGAGGGGGTGCATGGTACCCGCCCGCACAAGGCGCTCTGGCTGACAAGACCTTCACGCGTCATTCATATCTCGTTCCATTCTCTGGCTACGTAGCCATGTCTGCCTACGCCATGTACGTCCCTTCGCTACCCATAGACAGCGGCGATGCTGACCACAAGGCGTTTGTGAAACAGCGGCCTCGTCATCGACCAATCCATTAAGCGTGGCTTCCACTTCCGCAACATCGACGAGCTCTCCCAGACGCGGATCGCCATAGCGTCTGCTTTCCCGGAAAGCGCACTGGTGGTGGACGGCGCGCTGCCAGCCTCGGTTGAGCAGGCGTGGGCGGGCAAGAATGGGAGCAAGCACGCCGCCTCTGTCGAGAAGGAGAAGGATTCTATCGAGTATAAGGAAAACGCATGAGCTGTCGCACCTGGGTGAGCGCGGACTGCTGTGATCTCCATCACATAGTTGCGTTAATGAGGATACCATACGATACGCAACGTTCACGTCAATGTCTTCTGTACGATTTGTACAAGCTTTCCCTAAAATGATACTGATTAATGACCCGTCCTCAGTTTTTATAAACCGAAGCAGCGGGATCTCACACCACCGTCTTGCACCTGTGATTCCATAAATATGGTCCGTAGTCTACAAGGGTCATGTTACATAGAGACACACACTTGCAAAACTTGTACAGTGGTATACAGACAGCCAATCTCAAGGACAAAGGACAACACAGCTAAAAGCATCGAAAACATGACAGCAACAAATACGGAAAGGCAAATTAAATGTCGTCACTGCAACAAAGGCTGCTCCTCGCCTCGCCTCTGCCTCCAACTCCGAATGGTGGCATTGAGTCTCGTTGCCAACTCCGGGACACTCTCCCTTAATGTCTGGTAAATTTCCACGAATTCTTCAAGCCCATATTCTCTCCTCACAAACTCCCCTGCCCAAACAAGCCCTACCAGACCCCACAGGGTCATGAGCGCGGTATAGTTACCGGCATATATGTACGCTGTGCGGCGCTCATTAAACGGCCATTGAACACCAAGCGTCCTTGTCCAGGAGCCGCTCCCAATCTGCATGATCTCGTTCATGCCCCGGCCTGCGACGCCACTCACGCCGCCATGCCCACCATCACAAAAAAGGACCATGCTACCGGCTTCCTCCGCTCGCGCTTTCGCCTGCCTCCATATTGCCAGCCCGACGTCCGGGTGCCAGGTGCGGGCGGGCGCAAGAATCAGGGCAGGCGCGCGACGGGAGCTCAGCAAACGTGGACGGGGACGCGAAGTCAAGGCAGATGGATGCTGTCAAGGGAACTGGGCGTACATAAGGCGGACTGTGAGACCAATCGCTCTTGTTAGTGTGAGCCGGAGGCGGCAGGGGTAGGTGGTAGACCGTGGGGGATCATATGACGGAACAGCGCTGAACGATTCGGCCACTAATGTGTGACCATCAGCGCATGATATGATACGAGGCTGCAGATATCTCACCAGGAACTAAGTTGCGCTTGTAGTACTCGAAGACCGGGCCATCGGGCCCGACGAGGACCAAACCAATCCGTTTTTTGTCTGTATGACTATGTCCTTGCCAGCCCGAAGGAGCATTCTCCACAAACGAAATTCCGACATAGGGTCCTTTTATCATCTGCCGGACCTTGGAAATGGCTTTATCTCGCTCGTCGGGACTCTCAAAATGAACCGCGCCTTCGGGCCAGAGCATGATCTTGGCACCACTGGGTACTACACGTTGTGATTCGAGAATGAATCGATCAAGGGCAGAAGTGTGGTCATTGGGTTTGGGCGGCGGGGGCAGAACGCAGCCGACCGTGATGGGTGTCGACGAGGAGGAGAGAGGAGGGAGCGGAAGGGGATGTACAAAATACGACGGTACTGCCAATAGGAGAAGCAATGTGGAGAGTGCGAAAATGGGTTTTGGACCCGACGAGAGATGAGGGGAAACATGACGTTGTTCGCTAGAGGGCTCGTCATCAATGTCAATGAGCTGCTCATCACGGAAATGGTCGAGCTGAGCGCGGCTACTCAACCACGTGCCGACCACATCCGAACCTACGACTGCGAAAGATGCTACCACCCAGTCGACTCCCCATGGCCCGAGGACAGGTTTCGTCCACTCGTAGCTTTCGATGCCCAAAACGGGACTCCACGTGATCAGCCTCCCCAGCGGACTTTTGAAGGCTAACGTCTGCCAGATGGTTGCCCAAAACAGGAAAGATGACGACTCTAGAGCATGAAGAGTGAAGCTGCTGGCTTAACCGGATCTCCAAGCCTATTGTGGCTAGGGTGACGAAGGATACCAGAGACGATATCAAGTGGAGCAATGCTAGAGACGTCCAGGCAGACGACAGTGCGGACGTAGCTGGGAGAACATGAGCCACGGTCGTCGCGAGCGACAGACAAAGCCAAAGAATAACGGAATGAAGTGTTTGCTGTCCAATGTTCAGGGAGAGGGCCTGGGAGACGTAGACGCGCACTAACGTCAATGTGATTGCTAGTGAGACGAACGAGGGCGATGGCCCTAAGGCGACGGAGGCAGATGCGAAAATGAAGAGAGGGAGCAGAACACTCAGCTGTTGAGTGAACATGGCTGAGGTGAATGAGGGCTATGTAGGACCACCATGGGACCTGCGAGAGAGTTCGCTGTGCGACTCAAGCGGAGGGGATGTCGACTGCGCGGTTGATCACAGTTTGATCACTGGTTGTTGATCGCGCAGCCGCTCACATCTAATCTAATCTCCGGTAAGGAGACTATGCCGCCCGGAATGTGTCGAGCAGCGTGGCATCGCGTATGCCGTCCGCGGCGCCGGCTACAGACACTCACGTTAGTCTTCTACAGAACGCGTCCCATAACGTGTGTAACCTCTTCTCGCAAATGTTTATCAATTTTCATCTAGCTGAGCCCTGCTATCGGATGGGTCCAGCGTGCGGCAGCCATCAGCATTCCTTGTACTATTAGCGAACCAACCCGTGGGCTAGCCTCGGCGACATTGGTGATCCACATGTGGTCCAAGTTCAACGTTTTTTGCGTGATTTTTTCCCTCATGCGAATCTAATAGATGGAGTCGCATGATCCTCCTGCCTGATTACGGCTGCCCTTCTAGATACCATGACCGTCCGCTCAGCAGAGTATTTAAGCTCCATATAATGCCTCATCTAATCCCAACGCCTTATTCTACGAATTTATCCCTCCCACACAAGAGCCATGGCAGAAATTTACTCCCAAGCACCCATTCCTTTCATCCCTGATAACTTGACGATTCCTCAGTTTTCTTGGACTATCACCATCCACTGCGTCCCGTTCGAGAGGCCACTACGCCTATATTCATCGACGATGACAACGGGAGAAAGATAGGGCTAGAGGAAGTACGTTTGTCTTCTTCGTCGCTAAGTGTGCGCAAGCTAAAGGCTTTGTAGGCACGTACACGAGCATATGGTCTCGCAAACAGCTTGAGCCTCAGATTCGGCTTTGGTGCGTCGGAATTCTTCGTGTCATGGACAAGGATTGATTTTCCCTTGCACGCACCGACCAGATCAAGAAGAAGTTGGTGAGTCTCTAGGTAACGAGGTGTTGCTTGACACATAAGTGACAGCTTCTACCCGTTTATAGTCTGTCTGTTTTCTCCAAATCATGTCGGTAAGCCTCGTTCCGCAATCTCGGATCCTCATCCCCCTAATCAGACTTCGCCGTTCTCAGATTATGCTGTCGTCCTTTGGGCAGTTCACCGACTGGGTGGTGTTATCACGTAAGTAAAGTTTTGCGCCTCAAGGCTTTATATATCAAACAAGTCGATCGTACCAACGTGTCTTGCTTCGATTTTACTAGGCCCTCCAACGCGAGTTACACCACCGAGGAGCTCGTGCATCAGCTCCAGATCACACGCTCATCGTTTGTCGTCGTTCATTCGTCGTTTCTCCACACGGCAGCAGAAGCTTGCCGCCGAGTCGGGATCAGCTCCGAGCGTATCATCATACTAGATCGGGCCTCTTCCCCACTACACGCTACGCCATCGCACCCATCTGTGCCCGAATTGATCGAGGACGGCTTGACTCAGCGATGCAATTTTGTCGAAAAAAGATTGGCGCCGGGAGAGGCCAAAATGAAGCTGGCACTGCTGTGCATGTCGAGTGGGACGACAGGAAACCCTAAGGTAATGATCACTGTCTTATGAAGAGAACGGCTGAACGTATATTATCGCAAGGCGGTCGCAATAGCACACTATGCGCTGATTGCGAACGTGGTACAACTGGTCGCTCATCATAGCGACGCAGAAACGAAGTTGGGAACGCCCGCAGAGGAACGTAGGTTTAGGCGTGGTGATGTCGCGGTCGCTGGTGAGCTGTCTTCCTTTTGATTTGACGCGTGAATTGACAAGTGCTACCCAGTGCTACCGTTTTCTCGTAAGTCGTGTGCTCCTGTGTTCATTTTCACCTGTCTAACTTCTGAGAAGATATATATGGACTCGTAGTGATCGTATGTTCCTTTCAATCTCCCTTGATTTGATTTCCGACTCATGATTGTCTCTAGCTTCATAAACCAATCTTTGAGGCAGTCAGTCAAATTAGCGTGGTATCTTGTCGAGCACTCTAACAGCGCTGCATGCAGATGGCTCTGGTCATCGTCCCTAAATTCGACTTTCCTCGCTTTCTTGACAGCATCGTGCGATATAAGATAACACATCTTTTGTGAGTGTTCTTGACTTCCTGGGCGTCTGCGAGCGATCTGAGAAATCCTCGGGCTATAGTGTTGTTCCACCCATGATCGTTCTTCTTTGCAAGGTACTCCCTGATCTGATCTCCTTGGGGCTAAAGTTAACTGGCGATTCGCGATGTTCAGCATCCGATCGTCAAGCAGTATGATCTTAGTCGCGTTCGGTTCTGCGTCAGCGGCGCGGCACCGCTCTCTTCCGAGCTCATAGGGCAACTGGCCTATATCCTACCGAGTTCGGCCATCGGGCAGGGATACGGTATTACACATATTTTAGTCGTTCGTTCGTTTACTAAGTGACGGTGTGCAGGCATGACAGAAACATGCACTGCCGTTACTTTTGACCTCCGCATCACGGGGTTGATAGGTCTGGGAGCGTGGGCACCTTATTACCTGGAGTTGCGGTTCGTGTCGTGAAAGCAGATGGGACGTTAGCGAAACCCGGCGAGACCGGAGAACTGATCGTTCACAGCCCGTCAAACGCTCTCGGTTACGTCGTAATGAGAAAGAGTATGTATTCTCCGAAGAACTTTCCGGGCTCTTTTTTGACTATATTGCTGTAGGACAAGTGCAACGTTCTCAACGGGTGAGCCATAATATCCGAATCTCGAAGCCTATTGTCAAGTTCTGATGGCTTTTGAATGGCCTTTAGATGGGTCAAGACAGGCGATGAAGTCATCTACAACGAATCTAATGATGAATTCTACATCGTCGATCGCCTCAAGGTCAGAGTTCATGATCTCAGATCAGACTCCTGGCGATCTGACCCTCTAGTTTTAGGAAATGATCAAAGTGCGAGGCTTCCAGGTGGCACCAGCAGAATTAGAAGGGCATCTGCTTGGTCACCCTGACATCGCCGACGCCTGCGTTGTAGGCGTGCCCGATGAATTCAGTGGCGAGATTCCCTTTGCATTTATCGTCATGCGTGCCCATGCCGCTCAACGCATCCACAATAGTGCATGGGAAGCAGATAACATGAGATCCGCCATTTCGAAGGTAAGCTGCTGACATTTATAGACTTGGGTGATGCTCACCCCGGGGGTTTCCGCAGCATGTGTCCGACACAAATGTCAAGTACAAGTGGCTTACGGTGGGGTTGAATTCCTCGACGTCATTCCGAAGACTCCCAGTGGCAAGCTGCTGAGGAGGCTGTTACGTGACAAGGCGAGAGCTCTGAGAGCGAAGGCAAAGGCCACAAACCCCAGAGCGGAGACCAGGACCGAGGTAGCCATGGAAGCACGGGCGAAATTATAGACTTCAATGTTAGGAGAGGGTGGTTAGTAATTGTTTCCGTAGTCTGTACTCAATGTCTTCGTACTTTTAGTTTGTAGTGTCGTAGAAAATTTATGCTCATACCTCAACGCCAGAGGGCTGTGCCCATTGGATGAGCAATAAAGTCGTCAGAGAAACGAATAAGGCAACAACAGTGATCTATGGTTTTGGTGATCCTTGCGGATGGGGGGAGTTGTTTGATGCACGCGCGAGTGAGGGCAGATCAAACAACTGACATTGCGAGAGGAGTATGTATGTGTAAGCAGAACATGACGACCGAAAGCGGTGAGACAGCGCGTGAACGAGAAATAGTCCGAGCAAAATTGCATGGCAAAGAGACGGGGGTGGGCGAAAGCCTGCGAGGCTTTCCGACGCGCAGCAGAAAGAACGTCTAAACAGAAAACGGGGGAAGAAAGAGGTCAGCCGCGATGGGAGGGTGGGGCCATCGCGGGGCGCCTGCCCTATCAGCGGGTAGGCGCATTCCCGAGACGTCGCTTCTCAGCTGAGCGTCCAAATGCGTGCAAAGGGAGAAAGACAAGGAGGGTGGGTGGGTTTAAGGACAGAGAAAATTAATGGTAGGTACGGAAGGAACGACATGGGCAAAATGCAATTGGTAGCATGTGCAAGTATCTGATGCGGAGAAAAGGAGATAGGGGTGGGCAATAAGCCCATGCTTATAAAGTGAGGAAGCTAGGCGAGGTGGGAAGCCTGCTGACTTGTTCCGCCGCGACTTCGCCTGGTAAGCAACGACGGTGACGGTGACCAATGAGGGGGCGGATGTGGGAGCAGTGCTCCCATGTGATATTTGGTGCGAGGAGCCGGTGGCTCGGTAGGGGGGGGGTGGTGTTAGATAACCAGGGGTTGAGGACGAGGCGGAGCAGAGTGATGTGCCAGGGCACGACTGCCCATGCCCTCGGAGTACATAAGAGAGCGGTGCACTCGTTGTCAGTCCCTTCCAACCAAAACTCTATCCAGTCGCGCTCTATGGTCCTGATGCGTCGGGGAGTTCCAGAGAAGGGTGTACTGACACGGGTGCTTATGAGGGTGACTGGGATGCCCAGGCGGATGCGCTCACTAGGGCGACATGTGACGTTCCAGATTGAAGGGTCAACTGGGGAGCCAGCCTGTGCAGCCAATCGTGCATGGATGGGAATGAGGGATGTCTTCCTGAGTGGAGATGCAGATGGGTGCTGAGAAGAAGGGGATGGAGATGGAGGGGGGGAAGGGTAATCTAATGGCGAAGGCGTTTCGGCGGCGACTTCAGTGCCATAGAAAATTATGAGGTGCGATGGGTCATCAAGGGATCCGGCGACGATCCGTGCATCAGGAGGAAGGTGGAGTTGCATGGAGGAAGACATGGGTTGGTGAGAAGGAAGACAGTGCAAGGTATGGGATGAAGAAAAAATGCATGGAGCGGCGAGGTTGATATGGAAAGGGAGGCGCTTATTTTTTCCAGGAAAGCGAGTAATTTTACGTTATGATTATGTGGCATGTATGAATGGGTTTAATGCACTAGGATTGCTGCCCGATTTCTTTGGGGAGTGGAGGGAGGGTAAATGCAAAGGAATGAGTTAGCTGCTTGGGCAGCTCAACGAGAGGAAAAGGATGAGAGTTGCTGCTGGCACTGCGTGGGAGCCGGCAGCGGAACCCTCATCAACCATAGACCTAATTCTAGGGTTCCGGTCGTGCCTCGTGGAACCTTAGAAAACAATCTATGGTTTTGGTGATCCTTGCGGATGGGGGGAGTTGTTTGATGCACGCGCGAGTGAGGGCAGATCAAACAACTGACATTGCGAGAGGAGTATGTATGTAAGCAGAACATGACGACCGAAAGCGGTGAGACAGCGCGTGAACGAGAAATAGTCCGAGCAAAATTGCATGGCAAAGAGACGGGGGTGGGCGAAAGCCTGCGAGGCTTTCCGACGCGCAGCAGAAAGAACGTCTAAACAGAAAACGGGGGAAGAAAGAGGTCAGCCGCGATACCCGATTGGTAGGAGTTGGCGACGCGTCTAGGCTGGCCTGGATTCCCACTATGGTAGGAAGGCGACGACGAACCTGTTCAAAGGGGGGTGCGTGCTAGTTCGGGCCGAACGGTGAGGCGGAAAAGGCTGCTGTGCACCTCAGGGTTGGCTTGCATGTAGGGTGCCATGACCTCCGAGTGGTCTCGCAGGTAGACGAGGAAAGCAGAGCTGGCCCAGCGGCCTTTGGCCCGCATGGTGTCAAAGGGTACACCCCGTAACAAATACTCTAGGGTGCCTCCGATGCGGAAGCTGTGCCCGTGAAGCGGCTTTTGCTTGGCAGCGGTGGAAGCAGCGGAGATGCGGGAGAGGAATATCTTTCTAGTGAGGGGGCGGCGTGACCCGGCGACTGTGTGGGTGAAAAGATGCTCGCCTGGGCGAGGGTTATTTATAAACAGATGGTTAGAAAGAGCGGCGTGTGGGTCGGACTCGTCATTCTGTCGGGCCCAGTAGATTGCTTCGCCGGCCTTGTTTGTCTTTGTGTGGGGAATAAAAAGCTCTGTGACCTCGTCACCATTGCGGCTAGCTTTGTGGGTGATGCTGGATCGCTGGAGGTGGAGTTCCGGGTCGAAGGCCCCGAGCTTTGGGATGGTCAGTTCTCCTACGCGTGCGGCGCCATAGAAAAGCGAAGTTGCGCAAGCCCACACGGCCGCGTCGAGGGGATCGGACAAGGCTAGTTCCTTTTTGATGGCGATGAGGATGCTGGGGGTGTATGGCTCTCGCTGTCTACGTTTGGAAGCCACAGGGGCCATGGTTTTGGCAGACCGGATCATGACCTCGATTTGATCGTCCTCGAGGGTCCATTGCATGCGGTGAATAATGTGCCAAGCCCTGACGCCGGCTAGATAGTTTTTTATAGTGCCAGCAGCATAAGCGCCTGTGAGCGCGGAGATGAAGTATAATATGACGTCTGTGGAGGCGGGCGCGCGCTCAGCCTCACGGAAACCCTTGTCGTCGCAAGCAACGTGGAACGCGAGAAGGCCTGCGGCGTATGTACTCAGGGTGGAACGTTCCCAGCCACGGCCCATGATGTCTTTTATGCGGTCTTCGTCAGCTGGGGAAAGTGCAGTGTTGGAGCGCGGGGCGGTGTTCTCTGGGCGCCACTGAATGAGACGGTCAACCGCGCTACAGTGGGGACGCAAAGGAGAGACGGCAGGAGTGAGATGCGGGGGGTAGGGTTTAATGGCTGGGGCCGGATTGCTATGGGCATCAGGCAGCTGAGTGTGGAAACGAGAGGGTCGCATTTGTGCGGGGAGGAGTGGAGCCGTGAGGTTGGTGTGGCGTGTGGTAATGCTCACGGGTGAGGGGACGATGGACGGGGAGGGGAGAACAGTGGACGAGGAGGGGGGGAATAAGCGACTAGCAACGGTGAGAGGGGTAGGCGTCACTGTGGGCCGACAATCGGCTGCCAGTGCGGGGACGGAGAGGGATGACGTCGACCAGGAACGGTCGGGCTTCGTCCGGAATGAGGACGGGAGGGAGGAGAAGGCGTTGCGGAGGGTAGATACCCCGGGAGGGACCGTCTGCTGGGTTGTCCTTGCTGGGGATATATCTGGGATGGACAAAAACCTCGTGAGGTTCGAGGAGGTGGTGGATTCTGCGAAAAATGAGGTTCGTTTGCCGATTGCGGCTGCGGCCACTTGCCCAGGCATCAATGACACCTTGGTTGTCTCCGTAGACTCTGAGATGATGCGCCGAGGGAGAGTCAGGGGAAAGGGAAAGGAGCGCACGGACGAGTAGCTCAAAACCGAGCGCTTCGGCCCAACCAATGTCGCGTCCTTCCTGGCTCCAGCCCGGGGTGAGAGTCCACGCGCGCCAGCGGTCGCCGATGATGATGCCAATGCCAGCGGCTGAGCTGGCGTCAGAGAAGGCCCCGACATCGAGGATGGGCTCAATTCCGGGGACGGTGCGTGAGACGTCGTCGCGGGAGAGTGTTTGAACCCACCACGCAATGTCGTTGGGGGTGTCACGGGGAGGTGTGCGGGGTTTGAAAGGGGTGTCACGGAAAACGCTTAGCATAGCCTCTAAATTGGTTAGGTAAGCTCTTCCAGACGGCACGATTAGGGAGGCGTGCTGTAGCTTCCCGTGTAGTTTTTGCACATCTAGAAGGGTGTGAGAGCGAGAACCCTGCCACTGCGCGATCGCTGCAAGATACTTCTCTTTTTTGGAGGCGGGAATTGAGACGCGCTTCGTTTCGAGGTTCCATATGAACCCTGTGAACGGGAATTCATGGCTGAAGGGAATGTCCTTTTCCACTTGCCACGGAATGCCAAGGTGACTTGAAATGTGATTGATGTCGGAGATGTTGCAGGTGTAGGCTTGGTCCTCGGGGTGCGGGGCTCCGCGCGGAGAGATCTTGCACGGGAAAGGCCATGTCGTCGTCAAACTCAGCTGGCTGGTCGTTTGGTAGAGCGGGGCCTTCATACCAGATGCGGCCTCCGGCTTGTCGGGGGCCACCTGCTGAGTGGATTTGGCCAGCGCCAGACCTCTCGTTTTTTTATACTGGGAGAGGTGCTCGCGCAGTAGGCGGAAGAACACGTGGTCATCAACCCATTTTGAAATTGGGCCGAGACCTCGATGGCGCATGATGTCGGCTGCACTGTCCTCGAGGTTACCGTAGCATCCCGGGGTAGAGCCGGTGCCGAAAGCGCCCTGTGTATCGACAGCAAAAGCACCCCTTCGGAAAGGCGGACTACTGTGCCCGGCCACTGCGAGGGATGAAGTGGAAGGTACGGTATGCTTCGGAGACATCGCGAACTGCGGCCTGAGAACCCGGAGGGAGATTTGAAACTAAGAAAGCGAAAATGGGAAAAGTGCCCCATGTGCAGGGATAATCGTCAGAGCATATGTACGAATTAATGGATGTGTGGATGGGTGAGGAGGTATACGGGAACGAAAAATTTTGTATCAGACGAAAGACGGAGGGTTTATGAGGTTTCGGAATTAGGGATAGTGGAGATGTTTGGAAAGGGCCCAGAAGGCTTTCAACTCCAGAGCGAGTAAACGGACCGAGATAGCGGCCACTCGCGAACTCATGATCAAGTATCTTTTGAAACTCGAGGGTCATCGTAGTAATTGTAGGACTATTAGGAGGGATATTAGTATGTAGGAGGGGAGGGATACCAATGTGGAAACCGTGGGAGAGACTTGGATGTATAGTAGGATATTTTGACAGGAGACCGGCATCGCGAAGAGCGTGGAGCCAGTTTCCGGCCTGATACGGGGTCAGAGGTTTAGATCTTCTCTGCAAGAGGGCAGAAAGAGGCGCCGTGATCAGGGCGGCCACATCCGGAGCATTCGTGCTTCTCGGGTTGGTGTGGAGGCACAGCTACGCTCGCGCTGCCAATCGAGACAGATCTCGAAACCATGAGGGTTGAGGATCTTGCCTCGCGGGCTCCGGCGACACCGCGCGGAGGCACCATTCCAGAAAACGGTGGCATTGCATTTTGATACTTGGTGCTCTCGCCGGCCGAGGCAGACTGCGCAAACGACTGGGCCGGAGGCGTTTGCGCTGCGCGGAAAAGGCGCGCTAGATGGGCCAGACCGCCGATCCGGTCGGGGAGGGTAGCCCAGGGCCGGGCGAGGGGGAATGCCACGATGCGGGGAGTTGGAACGCCTTCTCTGCGTGTTATATGAGGAGGGAGAGGGGAGCGTCTGCGGCGGTACGAGCCCGTGGAGTTCTGGGTTCTGAAATCGTGAGGGTTGGGGGGGCCATCGTTCGACCTGCTGAGAGTGCAACGGGGAGTAGACGCGCGGGATGGGGTGCAACGCGGAGGGCAGAGGAGAAAAAAACGCGCGGGGAGGGGCGGGAGGGGGGAAACGCAGGGGGGGGGAGAACGCAGGACGGCGCGGTAAGGGGGTGGGGGGAGGGAAAACATGGCGGCGGGGACGCAGGAGAGTGGATGGTGCAGGGTTAGGGACAGAGGGTAAGAGAAATGCAGGGCGCTTGGAGACAGAAAAAGGGGGGGGGTCGAGACTGACCTTTGAGCGGATGCGAACTTCAGTTCATTTAAATAGGTTGTGGCGATGCGGTCCAATAAGGTTTCGTTGATGTGCCGCAAGTTGAAAGACCCTCCTGGGATCTTAAGTTGCTCGTGCCAGAGGCGGCGCGAGGAGGCTTGGTAACGCAGGAGGATGGTGTCCCCGTACTCGTGCGCGTTCCTGTAAGGATGCATGTCCAGGGCATAGAAAAACTCCTGTATGGCTTGGCGGTGCTTCAACGGCCAGTTTAAACGCTCGATCTCCGCAATGTACGTCGACTTGGCGGTGGACATTTGATACCAGGAGAGGTCGTCGGGGATGGCTTTCTTGGACGGGCGCGTGGCTGCGAGGGACCTCAAGGCGAGGCCATCCTCGGATCTGATGAGGCCGAAGGCGTCGTCGTTGATGGTGCGGAGGTGGTTGGTAGCGTCTAGGCAACCGTCTCGAGTGAAATACCAGAGTTCTACATACTCGAAGAGGCGCAGTTTGTTGACCGCGAAGGGGTGTGGCCGGAGGACTGGGCGGTTCGGGATGGATACTTCCTCGTCGAAATCTGGTGCCTTAGGCTTCTTTCTCTCGCTTTCACGATGCTCTTCCTCCGCCTGCTGCTCAGCTTCGAGGCGTTGTTGCTCGGCCTGTGCCTGGAAGAGCGCTTCGGCGTCAGCTGCCGCGATGGCATCTGCTTCTACCTGATGGTTCCAAAGTCCCTTGTCAACATTGTTCCGGCTGTCCAAATGTTGGCTAAACGTTGTGCCGCCTCTGCGACTTCTGCTCCGGGCGCGATTAATTCGCGAGCCCCAGCGTATATGTCTAAGGCGTAGTTGGGACAGACGAGGGCGTTGGGATCAACGAGGATACGGGGAGGCATGATTTGTCAGATAGGCTCGAGGGGAAAGGGTGTGGTTTGTGCTATGGTGTTGAATAAATGCAAAGGAATGAGTTAGCTGCTTGGGCAGCTCAACGAGAGGAAAAGGATGAGAGTTGCTGCTGGCACTGCGTGGGAGCCGGCAGCGGAACCCTCATCAACCATAGACCTAATTCTAGGGTTCCGGTCGTGCCTCGTGGAACCTTAGAAAACAATATATGATACGAAAGCTTATCCAAGCCAATGCGAGCTGTCCAGGATCGGCGCGGCAATTTCCGGTACCGGGCCATAACGCGTCGGGACCCGGGAGTCTTGTCCGTCCTTTGAAGCTCGACGTACACATCCATCTTAAGTCTTTGATCTGCTTTTGCTTAGCCTCTGGACACCGAACTCCCAGACACGTTTTCCTTGCTAGCCCAGAAGTACATTGTGCCCTCCCACAGTCACCATGATCGACGATGAACAAGAAACTGAGCTCCGAAACCCATTTCCCTCCCTCCCTCGCATTATATGAATTATACGAACCACAATCTCAAACTTTTGGCCCTTCTTCGAGAACGCGTCCCCGAAATTGAAAATTCTGACATCAATCAGCGTGATGTCCTGTCTGACCAGAACGATGTGCCAGACTGGTCTTTGACGCAGCTCGAGAAGCCCCGAGTAGATTGGATACTCGAAGAAGGCCACTACAACGTCTTTGGTGATACTTGGTTTGTACGAACAGTTTTCGCTCTCCTCCTGCCATGGTCTGATAGCGGTATCACAACAATTGTCTTGTAGCTGAAGGAGACTATTCCTTCACTAGCAGAGATGGGCGGTCATCAATTGTACCCCGCCGATATCAGTATCGGTATGCCACGCAAATTCTCGATGCATCGGATCCCTCACGCGTAGATAGACAGGCGGCCTGCACTGTTATCTGTACTCCGTTCCACCTTGGTCACGTATTCCACACTCCTCAGTTCGGTACTTGCTCCACCGTCCGCAGGAGAAACGCAGGAATGGCAACGGCATGTCGAGTGGATAACCATATTAGCTCAAAATATCATGGCCGCCGCAAATGACCTACGTCCGGTGCAAGTAAGCCTGTGAGCTCCTTACAGTCGATCATCTTGCTAAGGGAGGGTAAATGGCTAGGCACGAGCTAATCTAGAAACCATGATGCGGCGGCAGCTGGAAATTCGCGGAGAAGAGACGAAGAAAATCCACGAGTAAGCATGGCGACGTTATGGTGCTGTGACGTTAACTGGAAGGAGCGCCTCAGGAAATGCGATTCGCTAGAAGCCAAGCTTGCAGAACTGCGTACAATCTCATGCACATCTCAAAATGCTCTAGTTGGTCACGAGGTAAATCGGAGACCTGTTCTCCTCCACAGTGCCTAATGTATACCCACCGTTCCAAGGACACGCCTCAGGCGGGAGGAATAAAATCCGCAGGCCAGGTATGCGCTTTTGACCTGGAATACTCTTACCCAACCCTAACTTTTTAATTCATAGTCACTTGGCTTGAACGCACTTACCATGGAGGAGGTTCTGCGCTGGGCTGAGGAGGTTTAGATATTGGATCATCGCGACTTCACTGAAAATCCCAAGCTTTAAAGTTTAAGCTTTAACGGTGTCGCATTCAGAGACCGGCGTAGTACTAGGTATGGATGTCGTTGTTTTAGTATTGCTTTCTGTATTTGTATCAGTCATCCTCAGCGTGTAAGCTTGCTTCAAAAGTATATTGTGTCATTGGCCGACCTCGAGCGGCAGATGTTAGATATTCAAGCTAAGAGCCGTTTTGATCAGCTGCGTTCGCGGCCGAAACAGCCTAAGGGAGATACGTGCTGTGTACGTAGTCCGCAAATTTGCCAGATTTTCAAGATCGTAGAGTGCCGAGACCTCTGATCCCTGCCTCTTTTGCGCTGAAGCTCTGAAGCACTATGTACTGAAAAGCTGGGAACTATGATCTGGAAATCTGAGATCTGAACAACGTCTGTATTTCCTATTTGGGAAATTCTTATCTTCACCTTGCCCTCTCTTGAAGCGTCTGGATCATGGCAACGAGACGTAGAATTGGAATCAGCGCCGCAACTACAGAGGCTGCACGGAGACAGCTTATGCAGCCTGTACCATGTTGGGGAAAGGTTTGGGTAACCCCTGAAAACCTGCCGCCTGGTTCGACTTTGAAAGTGTTTAAATGGGTGAAGACGGAGAAGATCCAGGTGCGTAAGGAACGCTCGCATCAGGGTCATTCCAGTCCTTTATTTTTTTTTGCTAGCAATTCAGTGATGATGAAGGAGACGTGGATGAGCCGCTTGCCCCGTTGCCAGATGAACCGGAAGTCGTCGAAGGAGATGAGGAGATGGATCAAGACGAGCCCGCGCAGTCAGTTCCGCCAGGTGCAACGTCCCGCGACCTGTCTGAACCTGTGATACCGAAGGAAGAGCCTCAGTCGAAAATATCAACTCCTAAACCGCATCCACTTTCCGTATCCTTTCAACCTTCCATGTCGACTGAAGCTGCTGACGACGTGCTGGACGAATCCCTCAAAGTATTGGACGACAGCATTGCCAACGTCGGTAGTGTCACCGACACGCTTGACCCGGATGCTCTGGTCAATATGGATTTGTCGCAGTTAGGGCCAGACGGGACTGCATTCGAGGCTGAGCAAGATTTGACGCAGATGGAAGCGACGGATGCCATTCTGGGAGGAGAATTATTGGACCAATCCATTGACCCCTTCGCGGAGACGTCAACATAGCTGCAGTGCTTTGGTGAGCGTTGGCTATGTTGCAATCGGATCTGGCTCTCACACTCGTTCGTGATATTGTAGATATGGCCCCTTCGAGTTTCAATCCTTCGTGCGTCGCGCGGAAAAAATGTCACGTTCAATGTGTCATTCTTGAACAGCGAGATCGTTCAGGCAATTGAAGCTTCGAAGACAAACCGAGGTTCATCTATGGCCCGACAACTTTATCCTTCTGCTCAAAACACCTGAAAACACCCGTCTGACCTGGCACTCTCTCCTGAAGCGTCTTAGAGATATCACTTTTACTGTGATGGTCTGATCTGATTCCACATTCAAGGGAGAATACTGTATAGCTTACCGTAGAGTCAAGATCGGCTGTTGGACTCGTTCCCCGCACCCTCCCGCACCACATGATCGGAGGAAGCTGACCAATACAATTCTGTGGGAGCTTGCCTCTAAACAGGGCCGGAACTTGAACACAGTTGAGATACCCATTTACCCGGCTCTTATGTACCTTGGCTCCTGCATTCGTGTAAATGTGCTGACCCCGGGAGGCAGGTGAGAACCGGCCGCTAGAGCGTCAGAGGGCCTCAAATAGGACTTCGGTTGCCTTTCACCCTTTCGACTCTCGCTTCGCCTCGCCGCTCTGAACTCTGCATCGCCTAGACTGGCTAACAATGACGGAATTTGTGTCGCCTGCGGGGCCTACGCCTAACATTCCAGAGGACTTGACCCTCGCCCAGTTCATGCTAGACTCGGTCCATCCATCTCGACCTGTCCGGAACGAAGGCATACCTTGGTTGATCGAAGATGCCACTGCAAGGCGGATAGGGTTTGAGGAGGTACGACATGGTCGATCTGTTTCGTTCCGACGCGTGGGCTTGAACTGGACATGATGATTGATGGCTGCCATTGCAGATCCGTTCGCGGGTGTTTGGCCTTGCGAATGCGTTAAGTCTGAAGTGGAACGTCCGTGAGTCCAGATCCTCTATTAACGTACATATCCTATTCGACTGATTGCGCGCTCATATAGATGAGGACGACGTCGGTGCGTTGAACCTCACTGCTGCTATTCCAGCCTCAGATTCTAACTCTTAGCTATATAAAGTCTGCATCTTTAGTCCAAACCACGTTGGTACGTCTAGGCGCGACAGGAGAACTGTATATGATTGACTAGACTTGATGTAGACTATGGCACGGTCATTTGGGCTGTCCATAGGCTTGGTGCTATCGTGACGTATGTTTTCGTTAGGTGGTACTTGTCCTTTGATATGCTTACCTTGGGATTGGATCAGTGCAGCAAACCCTGCGTACAACGCAGATGAACTGTTGTACCAGCTTGAGACCACCAAGGCGGTCAACATCATCGCACACCCCGACTATCTTGCCGCCGTACTCACAGCGGCACATAAAGCTGGCATTCCAAACGATCGCATCATCCCACTTGCTGCTCTCTCCCCGTCCGAGTCTATTCGCGTCGGTCCGAACGTTCATGAACTCATCGAGTTTGGCTTAAGTCAAAACCCTAACTTTGTTGAGAGGCGTCTGCGCCCAGGAGAGGCGAAGACGAAATTGGCTTTCATGAGCTTTTCGAGTGGGACAACCGGCAAGCCCAAAGTATGATAGCATCATTTTTTTTGGGCATCTTGATCATGGCAGTTGTTCGATCACAGGCTGTTGCGATATCGCACTATGGTCCGATCGCGAACATCATTCAAATGGCAGTTTTCCACAAGGTGAACGAGAACTATACAAATTGGGAGGACCGACGATTCAGGCCTGGCGATGTCGTCTCAGCAGGTCAGTCACGCTAATAACATATACAGGCACATTGACTGACACACTTTCAGTCCTCCCATTTTTCCGTGTGTTTATTCATACATATGAAATGCTTTCTCTATCTGACATGCTATCATCACAAGATATTTATGGACTTGTCGTCGTCGTAAGTGCCACTATCCATGCCCGCGAATAATGTGACACATTTGATTTTTCTCTTCAGATGCACTTCTTGCTGTTCAGTGGGGTAGGTGCTCACATACGATTTTTTGTCATGTTAGTGAAATAATCTACCGCGGAAGCTCACTCTAGTGGTGGTACCGAAGTTTGACTTTGTCAAATACCTAGAGAGCTTAGTCAAGTACCGGGTAACCCATCTTTCGTGAGTGTCTGTTCTTTGTACGTTGGGCACGCCCTTATTATACGTGTGATAGAGTTGTGCCCCCGCAAGTCGTTCTTTTATGCAAGGTATGCTTTCTGACTTTCATCCGCGGACGCTCTTTTTACCTCCTTTCCAGCACCCAGCTACACAAAAATACGACCTAAGTCACATCCGATATCTCATGAGCGGAGCAGCTCCCCTTTCTTCTGAACTAACCATGCAGCTTGTAAAATATTCTTCCTAATGCACAAATTGGACAAGGCTATGGTACGACCATAAAATTGATCTTTCTAACAGAAGTTGATTAGATGTTGTGTCAAGGCATGACGGAGACGTGCACTACAGTTTCAATGTGGCCTATCAACAAAAGATTGGCACCTTAGGAAGTGCCGGTCAGTTAATGCCTGGTAATAGGGCTCGCGTAGTCAAAGAAGATGGCACATTTGCCAAGGTCGGTGAACAAGGAGAGCTGGTGGTCACTGGTCTTCTATGGCACTGCGGTACACAAACAACGAGGAGGCGTAAGTTTAAATTCTAGGTCAACTATTTTCAACTGACTGATCTGGCTGTTCTCTGAAGAACCAAGGAGACATTCATTGACGGGTTAGATTCAAGCTTGGTCTGCACGCTAGAGCCACATACTGATATTTATTCTTAAGATGGGTCCGCACTGGAGACGAGGTGATTATTAATGAGAACAACGAATTATTCATAGTAGACAGATTGAAGGTACGTGCCTGTCATAGTGCAGCCTCACCTGTCGCTAACCCTTTTTTGTCCTCAATGTAGGAAATTATGAAAGTTCGAGGTTTCCAGGTTGCCCCGGCCGAATTGGAAGGGCACCTTCTCAAGCGGGCAGACATTGCTGACGCCTGTGTTGTACCTGTCGCCGACGATTACAGCGGAGAGGTCCCATTGGCGTTCGTAGTATTGCATCCAGATGCGCGAAGAGGGTAGAATCGAGCCCAGCCGAGGCAGAGAAGCTAAAGGCGGATATTGCTAAGGTAGTTTTCCCGGATCCTCCATGTTCTGGCGGTACAGTTCCAGAACTTAAGGAAATTCAGCACGTTGCAGATCACAAGGTCCCATATAAACGATTGGCAGGTGGCGTCGAATTCATTGACGTTATCCGAAGAATCCCAGTGGAAAGCTATTGCGACGTGTGTTGCGAGACAAGGCCAAGGAGCTACGGGCGCAGAATTCGGTCAAAGCGAGGCTGTAGAAGCGGAGGTATCATTTGAGGTTAATTATCTACACGAACTATCATCTGTAACGTACGTTCATGGCATTCATGACCAACACTGGAACTCGAAAAGGCAGATGAGTCGGCTCGACAACGTAAACGTGATTATGTAATTTAAGAAAGCTGCTCGGCGAGTCGAAGGTTGGAGGTGTACGAAGGCGACGAGTGCCCAACGAAGATGGTTCGACGGATAGCATCTCAAGTGCACCAGCAGGCCTCACGTTCCTTCGCGCAGACTACATCAAGCAGCGCCCAGAGTGCTCGCTGCGTCCTCGCCCGAACCCCACCACTCCTCTCCCTCCCAAAGCACCTGCGGCACGGACTGCCATACGACACACCTACACCTAGATCCACCACTCAAAAAGGCTCCAGAACCTCGTCCAAAACCAATCCACTATTTGGTAAGATGAAGTCCGACGCCAGTTCTTTCGCGACCAACCCCTTCGAGTCCTTACGACCCATAACCCTTACCGAGGAGCGGCAAGGTCAA
>JBCAQO010000109.1:0-29987 GCA_039111635.1 Heterobasidion occidentale | reverse complement strand
ATTTGGAAGCAGACCTCACACAGAACAACTCAATCTTCTATGTTGGTCACAACAGAAACTACATACTGATGGCTGTGCAAAAAAATCATGACAATAAGCGTATGGAAGATATGAGATTTTCTATAGTGTCTTTAATAATGGAGTAAAGGTCCAACTGTTGAGGTTCAATATGCAACATGTGTGTATTATGTGGCTCAGACAGTATGGACGCATGACCAGTAGTTTAGATGTGTTGCGGCAGCGTGGTTCTTCTCCCTTAGTCATTTGTGTAATAAGACTGAGATGAGTAGAATTGCACCCACTCTCTCTGTATTGTGCCTTGATCACTCATATACCTTAGGCATTGTTTAGATACATAATAGACTCAGTCATTTGTGTAACAAGACTAAGAGATTGTTTAGGCTTTAATAGGTTATGGGCTTTTGATAGTGTGCTACTGGCCATTGGTTTTTGCCTCAACCCCCCTCAGTTCTCTCTTTTACTGCTTCTTTTGGTTTTCCTCTTATTAATCTCTCTGCCTGCACCTTTTAGTGCTCATTTATCACTCACTTGTCCTTTTCTTATGCACATATAGCCATTCTTTGCCACTGCTACCACTGCCTTCTAGTAGCACCTATTGGAGGACTTCATTTGGAAACCCTTTCCTCATCCTCCCTTCTGACACCAGCAAACCATCCCTCCCCATTCAGACACTTGCTTTGCACTCTTGGCCTAAAGACCTCCTGTGTTAGAACTGTGTCCTAACATGTGCTTTACACGTGAGCAAGGAGATCAGTCAAGTGGTTTGCTTGTGACTTAGACTCAAACTCAGTTTTGTGACTCATTAAATTGACATGCTAATGCATGAATACTTACAAATTTATAATTACATCTACATACTTCAGTATGAACACTTCCATATGATCAGGTCCTGAATCTATCATAATGTGGACAGACATTTGATATAGTTACTATACTTAGATAGATTGTAGGTCAGTGCTTACAGATTTCAATTGTTTACTTGATTGCTTCTGTACCTTGACACTTGTCAGGTAGATTAGCATTTAGATGCACAGACCAAATCCCAATCTAGCCCTAAATAGCTTGTACATATATATAGCCAAGATGAGCTTCTAAAAAGCTCAGCTTGTTCACCTGTAATACACTTAATCTCTACACTGCACCTGGCATCTGGCTACCGTTCTAGCTCATGCTTTACAAATGTTGTCAGATCTGAGAATCCTTTACACAGTCTAACAACGCACTGGATTTGTCTCCTTGCCTCTATCATCTTCTTGTTATATTCTCTAGCATATATACTGGACTCTCAGCCTTCAGGGTTCTAAGTTAAACTCCTCCCAGCATTATTTGTTTGACAGGGGAAAACAGCCCTGTACTTGCACATCATTGAGAAACCCTCAAGGATTATCCTCTTAAACTCTGTAAAGAGAAAGCAGACAATGACCCCAAATTCCTACAAAGGGCACAAAAATGATTCATTGTCTTTATCCATTGGAGTCTACAGCTACAAGACACTGAAGAAGGATAGCTTAAGGATCCTCTTCATAAATTAGTGCACATAATAGGTCTCCGACCTACCATCCTGTTGAATGGCTGAAAACTGGCTGCATTGGTATACTCACTTGGACAACATCCTGGGCATGTCTGGTAGGCTCTATCGCTATGCTGAGGGCTCCATCCCATGTCCATCTAATATTCTCAATCTGCATGTGGTGCACAACTAGGACAATAACAATTGCTCCATTCTCTTCTTCATTTGATCCAAACTTCACCTATCTGAGCATCAGTACATTGCCACCTGCGTGATGGCCACTGATGCCCTTGCCATTCTGTGTGTTTGCCACAAACAGCGCAGCCCTCTCACTCAGATGCTGATCATCCAGGATGCTCTTCATTTATACTACTCTTGTTTGGTTCTTTTTAGCCAGACCTTGGTCACCTTCCATGACATTAAAACCTGCATTCTGAATATAGGAAAGATTTTCAACAACAACTTTGCATGTATGCTCATGCTGAATGGTCTTTAGGACCTTCCACATCTCTGTGATCAAATTGCCACCTTTTTGTCTGGCAGCACCCTTACACCTTAGACCGTCATCAATCACCTCAACATTGAGCAATTTATCATGTCAAGCAACTCCACTATGCCCACCATCCTTGCTGTCCCCTCCTATTTTAGTCCTGGTCATGACATCAATCCCTTCTGTCACCTCTGCCCTAACTGTAAGCGGGAAACTTACTCTGTAGAATTCTGTGTTGCACCCAGCAGCAGTATGGAAGGATGTCCATTCAGAACACCATCAACACTCCGCATGCCACCAAAAGAAAGAGCACTGGGGATGGCCAGCCACCTGGCAGTTTGGGTTACAAGGATGGCTTGGCTCAAAGGGCGCACATAGCCATTCACCTCATGTTTTCCACAATGAAAAGGGTTGGGAGTATATACTAGTAAATGGCAAACTCATCTACACTGGCAATCCTGCAGGTTTTGTGCCTTTGTCCTCTCTGCATGCTTCCAGCAGCTTTACAAGTCTTACTACAGCTGATATTGCATCAATGTCCCTATGTCGGTCGGTGACGTTCAGGAACATGAGTATTGGCTCTCAGATCCTTCTCTGACTGCAACAGTCAACTAATCTACAACCTGTTGGCTGGTCGACTATGTGTATCTCCTTGTTGTGCCTCTTGACTCTTCTCTCACTTGCCAACCAGCTTTTCTTTTTTAACACATAAGAAACTATGCATGTCTTTTCTGAGCACTTGGACTTCTTCTTACTCAAGCTTATTGCTCCCTGCACCATTAGTATCATTGGGATGTTCTGCATTCAGGCCATTGGCATTGGATCCATCTATCTTGTAGGCAGGAAGGGAATTAAGCTTCAGCTTGACAATGTTCTCTACATTCCTGTGGCTATCATCTGTCTTATCTCTGTAATTCAGCTCAACCACCACAACAACCTTGTCAGCCACTTTGATGACAACACTTGCTTGATTACTAGCAACAGCAACAGCATTGTGGCCTACAGCATCGTAACTGGCAATTGGTTGCTTTACCATCTTTTATCCTCCTTGTCTGCCAAACATCTTGCCCTTCATACCTCCAGTCATCTCCCACTCTCAACACCTGGCACCATCACCTTAGTCATGCTAACCTTTGCACCATCCTCAGTATGGCCCATAACTCTACTGTTACAGGTATGCCTGTCGATCTCTTTCTCACACCTGCTAAATGTAAATCACGCATTCTAGGCAAACAGGTCTAGAATTTAGTTTCAAAAATATAAAAGAGAACAGGGTGACTAGATGGCTAGGGCATGTCTATGTGAATCTTACTGGTCCCATGTCTATAGTTTCAAAGTTTAGAAATTTGTACTCAATGAACCTTATCAATGACTTCTCTAGTCACCCTTGGAGTTTTTCATTGAAGTTGAAGGCTAAGGTGTTTCCCTGCCTTCAGGCTTAGGAGTGTGCTATGGTACTTTTAGTTGGCACATCAGTGGGTATTTATGTTACAGACAATGACAAGCTTGAGTTGCATGAGATGGAAGCATAGTGTCAATCTAACAGATTCAAGCACCAGTTTACTGTGACATACACTTCCACTTAGAATAGTTGCACTAAGCACCTTTATCTTACTATCATGAACAAGGCATGCATTATGAGTCTCCCCTAAAGTGCCTCTGAGTATCTCTGGAATGAGTTCAATGTCACCACTGTGTATCTTTTCACTCTCACTCCATCTTCCTCTCTGAACAGCCAGACTCTATTTAAAGTCTGGTATGGCTGCAAACCAAATCTCTCTCACCTCCAAGAGATCAGGTGTAAGGTCGCTCTGCACATTGTCTATTACCTTAAAGGCATCCGTCATCTCACTCTAACCTTAGGTGGCGACGACATCTTTCTTCTTGGTTTCTCAGACTTATACTATGCTAATTGCATTGATATACATAAGTCAGTTAGTGGCTACTGCTTCTCCCTCAGCGCCAGCATGATCTCTTGGTCTTTATGCAAACAATGCACTGTTACTAACTTATCCTATACGGCCAAATGCATTGCTTTCTCTAAAGCCTTACATAATTGTATGTGGCTTTGGCAATTTCTCCATACTCTCAACATCTTCTAGCTTACTGCTACTTCCTTGCTCTGTGACAACAACAGCACACTCACTCTCTTGCACAACCAAGCTTTTTATTCTCACACCAAACACATTGATGTCCACTACCATTACATTCGACAATGTGTTGAGGCTAGCAATATCATCATCAGCTATGTCTACTCTACCAAAAACACTGCCAACATTCTTATTAAGGCTCTCAAACTGGCTGACTTTATTTGCCTACATGGATATCTTGGAGTCAAATGAGTTTCAAGTAAGGAGGAGTTTCTTTCTAGTTTAGGTTTCAGAAAGAGCATGCACATGTTGAGGAGTGTGCAATATGCAATGCGTGTGTGTTACATGGCTCAAATAGTATGGACACGTGACCAGTAGCTTAGACATGATGTGGTAGTGTGGTTCCTCTCCCTAAGCTGTTTGTGTAACAAGACTGAAGTGAGTAGAATTGTGCCTGCCCCCTGTATTGTGCCTTGCTCACTCACATACCTTGGGTGTTGTTTAGGTACAAAATAGACTCAGTTGTTTGTGTAACAAGACTGAGGCGTTGTTTAGGCTTTAACACAAAAGATGATCTGTAATTGTACAATGGAGTAACCTTTAACCTTATTAGCAAGAACAAGCCATAAATTACTATTAAAAATTCAACACTCATTTTTAACACCCTGTGCCAGCCAGGCCATCATCTTGTCATTGATGATCATGACAGAATTATTCTGTCCATATAGCCAATCCTCTGATGGGAGACATGCTTGGGCAAGATGTGAGGGAAAGGCCATCTTTGAAGCAAATACCAATTGTGTTTGAAATAAACTTGATACCAAATCTCAACAGAATTGAAAGAGAGCTGAGAATTGCTGGAGGTAGTGGCAGTCCTTCAACCACTAATTGCAAAAGGTGAGAAAAGATTGCTGTGACAATAGCAGAAGTAATCTACTAGCACTGGATAAAGATCAGGGAGCAAGAATAATGTTGCAGCCTTATCAATAGAGATTTGATGGATTGATGGACAAATAGTAAGACAAAAGGCAGTAGATTTTATTAAGAACACATGAGGAGCTAAAGAACCTGGGAAGAATGTGCACCATCAAAGAAACCCATTCTTTTGGCTGGGTAATTATTGTCATTACATCAGCAAATGAGCAAAAAACCTTACCTAACTTATTGATTACTTACAGGTTTTAATAATGACTTGCAAGCACATTAAGCTTACAAGTATCTGCACTTGCAAAAGTGCTATTAGCTATGTCTCTTATCAGTAAGTAAGCTTATAAGGAATATGTAAGACGTAAGCTAGAGTACTTGCTTTATCTTATCTCAAGTGCTACTAGCTAGGTCATTGTGTGTAAGTAGGCTTGTAAGCTATGTAGCAAGTGACACCTTAAAATCTAGCAATTATGCAATCCTGATAGCTTATGGTAAGCTATTGAGACAATTTTGATATCCTTAGCTAATCATATTTTTCTGCAATTTAATATTTGTGATATTACAAATTCAACTTCTCACTATGATAGGTATAAGATGACAAAATCTGAATCTGACAAAAAATGTCTATGATTGGAATCTCACATGACATGTACATATGTGATAGTGCTACCATCAAAGTGACACTAAAGGTAGGCCCATAAAATCTTGTAGTCATAGTGGTAATTTAGCAGGCTGATGCAGTATATATTACTTACCATGAGCTCCATATTCCAAGTCTTTATCAACACACATAGCCTGTTCTAAAAGGCAAGTCAAAAACTGAGCTTGAGCCTGGGCCCAAGCCTACACACTTAATAAGGTATTGTCTTATTACAGGGGTTGTTAGACTCTATCACTTTGTATGTGTAGATGAGCAGCTTGGTCCATACTCTGTTAGACTTCTACTGCAGTGAATGTATGCATCAACACGTTGACCCTACTTATGGTGCAAAAAGTGGCTAGAGACATCTTTCAGATTAGGCTTCTTGAAATAACCATTCAACCACATGAGTAATGCATGCTCAGCCTGAAAGAGTAGTAAGTATAATTTATATTGAAAATAGTAGAAAATGCTACTGTTGCAATAGCAAGCACAGTGGCTCTGATTGGCTTGGCCTTAGATCTTGTGGCATCTGGGATGGCCACAACTGATTTGAGGTGGCTAGTAAACAACCGTAAGACATACTTGGCTTGGAATAGGACTTGAAGCATCTATAAAAGGTTAAGTAACAGTGATAATAAGATAATGACAATGCTGTACTATATAAAATGCATGTATACTTATGAGCTGGCCATTTATGAGTCAACATTCATATTGCCCCATAGAAATGGAACTAATAGAGCATTGTCTCCTTATGGAACAGCCTATGTGATAAACTTGGCTCTTTCCTTGCTGTTGGAAAGTTGTCTAACTATTCTTTAAAGAACATATTAATTGCAACAATTGTGTTAGGAGCAAAATTGCTGCATCATTCACATACCTGTTAGATAGTCTGGTAAACAGGTTAAGTGCATCAACAATGACCCTTGTACAAGAGGCTTACTTACCAACTAAAACATTACCCCCTTCTAGGTGAGAACCTGGTGGTGGGTAGGAAAGACACAGTTCTAGAGGGCCTGGGCCTTGTTGAGGAGATTGGTGTTCCATAGGTTGAGACAAGTACCAACATAGTTGATCCATATTAGGATATACAACTCTCGCCACTAGTTGAGAGTGCCCGAAGAAAGATTCTTGTTCATGAAGTTCTTGCAAGAAGTATGAGCCTTTGATGGTGAGTGCTTTTGCTTGTGAAGGATTGGCTCTGGGGCCTTGAATACCTATCATTATCTAGAGCATGGAGGCACTAATGACCGCAACACTATTGTCAGTGCATCAGCTTTGCTGACACTAGATAGTAAGGAGACCTACCTATCCTGCAAAAAGCTTGGCACTACTTGGGAATATCTCATCTTTGTCAGAAGACAAGATGTCAATAGTGGCTAGTAGAACTCATTGTGCCTTAAGTTTTGCCTAAGAATATTAGTGGTAAGCACTAGGCTAATGTTTGTCTTACCTGAAATATAGTAGGATAGCTTACTTGAAAGATCCTTGTCTTGAGCTCCTTCTCCTTTGTTGCCACAACATTGTTGACAGGTATGGCAACCCTTTCCTTTCCTTTGGCATATGCTGAAATATCATCATAGAATCTGTGGGGCACAACTTGAGTATGTAGTAAGTGCTTTGTGCCTCGGCTGTATCTTCTTCTTCTTGGAGACCTCTATGTTCAAAGGGGTCAGGCTCATTAGATGAACTATAAGGTACACTAGTGTAGCCTAGTACTTCTTTGAAAGCAGTGTGATAGTTCTTAAATGCAGTGGTGAGTTGCATGCACTTCTTCTTCTTAAATGCAAGTTGCTGATCAAACATTCCCACGTAAAGTGCCCGCTTTGGGTACTGGTTGTCCAAGAGTGGTCTTCCTCAATCTCATTGTTATTGTTGATAGTATCTGAATTAACCTCTGTAGAATTCTCATTGTTATTATCCTGAACAGTATGAGCATCCTAGATTCTTGTCTTGCTTGATAGTATGCTGTCATACCACCAATGTCTGTGTGTCATTGCAACACCCAAGGGTACCATCTTGAACAACAATCAAATGAACACTAGGTATATGTTATGACTTGACCTATTGGAGCTGTCTACCTGATGGTTAAGCCTAAAATATACTAGGTGGCTCTACCATGAAGCATATATCAAGGTATTCAGCATTGTCTTTAGAAGGACAACAACTTAATAGATCACACCATCATTGGTAGAGGATCCCCAACAGGATTAGGGCACAAGGATATGAGCATTTATATGCCATGAGCTTAGGGCTGTATGGGTAAGCACCTTTTCGCAACCTGGTTGGAAAGGTGTGAAGGGAAAAATATAAGAGTTGGCACTGATAGAGAGACAGTGGCTGTAGGGCTCCTAAAGGGATAGCTTTAGGAATTATTGACACTTACTCTATACCCTATATGGTATATAAGGCCCATTGATTTGGCTAAGGATCTTTAGTTTATTTTCTTTGTACATTTGTATCATTCTATACGGACACCTTTGTTCTTAGATAGTCATTCTACTGTCTACCACTGCTCTATACTCCTGTATTATCCCTCTAATATAGTCGAGACTTCCATTGTCACTCTGTCAGTATGCGACCTAGGGAAGAATCTGACACTCTTGGGTTATTGAACAAGCAGTTCATAACACTAGAATAGACTGAATCTTTCCCCTACCTTGCATACTACTCTGCTTACTGCCACACACTCTCTCACAACCCTTATCAGTGGCATAGACCCTTATCAAAGAGCGTTAGCATACACACCCTAAAGCAAAACCTAGGCCTTAACTATCCACTAGGCACTAGACAAATTGATAACCAATTTTGCCAGAACAATTGTCCTATCCAATAATAAGAGACTTGCTGGTTCTACACAGACACCAATTAAGTGGCCCTATCAAACTACCCAAACTGCTCATTTAGGGAAAGACAATACTTCTTTGTGGGAGACAATGGAACAAAGACAAAGTACATTTGGAACAAACAAGCCAACTCCTGAGAACTGCCACCCTAGTACAGAGAACCTGAACCAGTAATACTAAAGGACTCGGAACAGGAGGAAGAAAAAACATCTGAATCTGACTCCTCAGATATTCAAATACCGATCAACACCCAAAATACCCAAGACAATGCCAACATGTCGGGAGATTCAAGAATGACCCCTCCCCTCACTACAACCACACAGCCTAGAAGGGGCAAGCTTAAACTCCCCAACAGTTTCACAGACAACAGGACAGAATTGTAAAAGTTCCTTCTACAATGCCTCTTCTCTTCACAGCAGAGTTGGACCAATACAAATCTGACGATGACAAAATCTCCTTGGTCCCCTTGTGCATGAGACACGGAACAGCTGGTGCTTGGGCAGAAAATGTCCTCAATAAGACAGTTGGGGCAGACCCTGCCAAGGGCCTTCCCTATTTCCAAAGAGAACTGGACCCAAAAGTCATGAACAAAATCTACAATAAAGAAACACCTGTTGTTTGTGGCCATTCTAGTTGATGTGGCATGGGTGCCACATGGGTGCCACCTTTCGGACTCATTGATTACTCGCCTCTACAGCTGGGAGCGGCCCTACAGCCACTCCCAGAGCGGGTATATTGCTTTTTTTCTCTTTTTGGACTGTCTCACTTCGTTTTCACCTTGTCTCACTTTGTTTCAGTTGTTTCACCGGGTTGGCTGACTCAGGTGGTCCTGTGTGATGTCATTGACACTCTGGACCGACGTACAGGTGGAGCTTTTGACCGCTTTGTAAGGTGGACCACCTGTAATGACCTGTTGATGTCATACCTTTCTATTTTGTTTCTTATTGTTCTGTGTAGCTTAAATACCTGTGGTCCGAGGGCAATTCTTTCTTCAGACTCTTACCCTCTGGACCACAGGTGCGCTCCCTTCTCTTCTTTGTATCTACTTTAGACTCTTACCCTCTGGACCACAGTCCTGTCGTTATAGAGCTTTCTTTTGGCACTCTCTCTGTGCCAGTCGCTTCATTCTCACTGCGCTCAACAACACCGCTAAAAAATACAATCCAGGACTAGATTAACACGACCTGCAAAGTGGATGGACATATAAGACCTCAAAGTGCTCAAAAGGCGATCCTTACCAACTCCACATCCTTCAGAAGTGACTTCTTGAATTGCTTTTACCTCTAACCCGCTCCCCACTATAATTCTGCAAACACCCCTCAAAGAATGAACAACCAAGTAGTTGACATGGACATCAACACCTTTTAAAAGAAAAACACTGTTCGCCAGAAAAGCACATATGATAGCAAGCCTAATACCACTTGTTTCAATTATGGAAAATCTAGGCATTGGGTGTCTGACTGTTGTTTTTTATCCAGAGGTGTTCAGCTGTCTTAAGGAAATTGGTGCAAGCTGGTGGGTAGAAGAAGTAGAAGAGCTTGTGGTGTTGACAAGAAGGATAAAGACAATCAAGAACCCCCAGTGGGGAACAATTCAAGAATTTATTGAGGATTGGAGGAGGGGGGTTCTGATAGTGACCACCACCAACTACCATAACCTGATCATCTGCTGGAATACACGGACTCTCCCTCAGGAAAGGGAAAACCCAGTTGAAGCAATGAAACACACTATGTACCGTCTAATAGTTGATAAAGCAATGGACCTGTCTATGATGCTGCTAGCATCCGAGCACTCTTCCAAGAGCTAGGGGACACAAAGGCGAGGGAGTTATTGGTAGATTTAGTGTAGAATTTTTCCTAGCCTCTTCTTCACCAGCCAAAGAGAGGGAAAAAGAGAGTCCAGAGTATGCACCACTGTTATGTATTCAAATTGGGGCAATGCACAGTCATCATCACTCCCATTTGACTCAATGTGTAATTAACAACTCAAGGAGCAAGTGCTAGAGCAAGAGTCACCATCAACTCAGCCTATGAAGGAATCTTGGTTCATGAACAGTGGGTATGGAAGCATAACTTTCTAACCTACTCGTTGAACTATCTCATCTGCGTCTAGAACGTTAATGACACAATAAATAAAGAAGGCCTCATACAACAAGGCCTGGATGTAAACCTTATAGTCAGGGACCAACGAGTCAGAATGCATACTGAACGTGTCTAGATGTTTATCACCAATCTAGGAAAAGACAACATGTTCCTAGGAACAAATTAGTTAAAATACCACGGCCCCTCCATTGAGTGGAGGCATTATAAGGTACACTTTGATTGGTGCCCCTAAGATTGCCAACAACCGTACGGGTTTACCAAGGCAAGGGAAGAACCAATCAAGAAGGAATGGTTAGCTAAACTACACAGCAATAAGATACCCAAGCGGAGGCACCACATCTTATCCCTAGGCCGCAGGACCTCTGTGGGAATGGATAAAACAATAATGGTGACAACTACCTATGAAGGAATAGAAAACTTAGTTTATTTTAATGGTAGAAGATAAATATCAGCAATAGCTCATTTGGAAAAGGCTCGAGGTACTAGTAGCCAAAAGGGAGGAACACCAGCATACTCATCGAGAGATAGCTGCATGCAAAACCGCAAAACAAGTTGCCAAGAAGGCACAAGTATAGTCCAACTCCTTTGCAAGGACTCACAAAGGGGAACCAGTCATAAGAAAGTGGCTCCCCAAACCCTTTGGCTTTGCTAGTTTTGACAAAGATCTAGGAGAGGAAATCAACACAACCAACTTAAAGGATCGTGTCCCAATAGAATATTACTCCTACCTCAACATTTTTTGCAAATACAGTCACAGAGACTCTCTAAGCATACTATCTAGGGCCATGCAATAGATCTTAAACCGTTTCAAACCTCAGGCTCCAAGGATCTTTCCCCTGAGTCCTAAGAAATATGACAAGCTGGGAAAATCCATCAAGGAGCACTTTTTCAGAGGAACTATCCATCGGTCAACAGCTTATAGCACGGCCTCTATTTTCTTCATAGGGAAAAAAATGGGAAGCTCCACCCGGTACAGAATTATCGCCACCTCAATAAACACACCATCTGATACATATGCTCCCTGCCATCAATCCAAGAATTATTGGATATCATTTGAGGGGCCATAGTATTTTTAAAACTGAATATTCGGTGGGGATATAACAACATGCACATAAAGGAAGGGGATGAACCCAAGGCAGCCTTTGTGATGCCCTTGGAGCTCTTTGAACCTACAGTAATGTTCTTTGGGCTCTAACTCCCTAGCAACCTTCCAGGTCATGATAAATATGATCTTCCAAGATCTCATCCTTGCCTGGAAGATTATGGTATATGGACAACATCTCAATTTTTCAAAAACCATAGTGGAGCATGTTATGGTTGTCAAACAATCCTCCAAATCTGCACAATAACAATCTTTACCCTAAGCCCAAGAAATGCAAGTTCTACAAGGAAAAGCTCAATTACATTGGGTACACCATTTTCAAAGATCACATTACAATGGAGGACTTGAAGATTGATGCCATTCAAAATTAGCCAATTCCCTGTACAGTCTGCAACATCCATTCCTTTCTGGGTCTTGGAATTTATATTAATAATTTATCAACAAGTTCTCTTTAATCGCTTGACCTTTACATGACCTCACTAAGGAGGACATGAAGTGGGACTAGACTACAGCTTGCCAACAGGCATTTGACTGGTTGAAGGAGGCCTTCATCAGTCAACCCGTCCTGTTATACCCTGATCCCATACATCCATACCAATTAGTAACTGATGCATTTCTCACTACATATAGAGCAGTTCTTTTACAGGAAGGACCTGATAATGACTGGCACCCAATTGCTTACCTCTCCAGATCGTTCTCACCCTCGGAGTGGAATTACAATGTACACAATCATGAGCTACTTGTTATTATCAAGGCACTGGAACACTGGAAGCACCCTTTTGAGATCTGAATGGACCACAAAAATCTGATTTACTTCCAGACAGCCCAAGACTTATTGAGGTGACAAGCTTGTTGGAGTCTGTTTTTATCACAATTCAACTTCCAGCTCAGCTATAAGTCAGGAACAACAAATTATGCAGATGCTCTATCCAGGCATCCAGACTTAGGGAGGGGGTGGAATCTAATAATAAGGCACAAACTCTGCTACTGTCTAAACTTTTTACCAAGTCCAGCGAAACTTTGGTAGAACCAGACAAAGACATACACATCAAAGCAACGGAAATTTATTATTGGACCTCCTTTCCTTTATTCAATACTCGTGTTTGGACCATGGCCTGCTAATTGACATAGCCCTCAAGAAACTACTTGAAAAAGGACCTCAAGCAATGCAAGGGACCTAGGGAAATGGACACATCAAAATAGAATCACATGGTGCAATAGTTATATATGCATTCCTAAGGACGACCTCCTACAATAGACAATTGTCAAAATGCACCATGACACTATGGCCACAGACACCCAGGCCAAACAATAAACCTAGAGCTGATATAACACCATTATTGGTGGCCGAGCATGAGTAAATTTGTCCATCAATATATAGACGTTGTGTGGTATGCCAATCTACTAAGAAACTACCCCATCAGATCCATCTACCAATCCAACCATTTGAAACAATGAATGCCCCTTGGTGCTTCATCTCCACCAATTTTGTAACAGTGATACACTAGAGGTGTCTCTAAGTGCCAAGCACAACACCAAAGCAACCTCTAGTATAGGGATGCTGGAGCTAGTATCTAATACACAAGGAAATGTTAGTAACAACTTTAGAAAGCGAGGGCGCACTGAGGAGCAAATGGGAAGTGTGAGATTATAGCACCCAAATGGTTTTGGAACTGCACCAAACACTGACCAAATGTTTGGTCAGTCATGTTGGGAATGCATTTAGTAATGAGAAAGGTAGCGCTACAACCAACAACTATGTGCTTTAAGAGCCACACAGGACTCTGACAATATACAAGAGATACAAGTAAAGAGATGAGTACAAACATGTAATGAGGCCAAATGACGAGAATGTCAAGTTTTCAGGAGTTGACAAAGATAATTTTAATGGACAAGATGAGGGCAAATGAGCTCTGAACTGTGGGGTACAAAAGCTAGTTTATTCTAGAGTTGTATGTAGGTTTTTATAGTAAATAGAGCCCCTAAGTAAAATATTGAATGAGAAATAAGAGTAGGTACCGAGTGGGCACCAAGATCTAGTGACCAGCAAAGATAAGAAGGTAGGTGAAATGTCCATATAGGTTCCAAAGGTGATAAGGTAAAAGTCTATTAGTGATGACGAGATCCCAAACATTTGATATCATCATCCAAGTGTAGGTAGCAGAAACAGGTGCTGGAGAGCCAATGAAAAGAAAAAAATAGTAAATGTATGACTTGGGTAGCCAAGCGATGGTGTGAGATTGTGTTTGACCGAACATATGGAAGTTGGGATGATAAGTGATAAGGACTGACCAAATTATGGGTTATTGGCTCCCAATTTTGTCAACATTTATTGTAGCACTCCTGTGCGGTTATAAGTACACAAAGTATGGGCAAACTGACCCAAGTGCTGCTAAACATCCTTTGGTGGCTT
This sequence comes from Heterobasidion occidentale, assembly GCA_039111635.1. Lineage (NCBI taxonomy): Eukaryota > Fungi > Basidiomycota > Agaricomycetes > Russulales > Bondarzewiaceae > Heterobasidion > Heterobasidion occidentale. The sequence goes on along the minus strand of JBCAQO010000109.1, from coordinate 15,846 downwards.
GCAGTTGTTCAAGTAGGGACCAACTGTGTTCGGTACAAGTTGGCATCTTCGGTACTTGTCTAGAGCTATTTGGTCTCTTCCCAAAGCTTTCCAAATACCTCCCTTGGACCCCAGAGTGGGTGCATGCTTATCAACGGACCTCCCAAAAAGCAGAGGTTATGACTTGATAAATATAGTAGTCAACCAAGGACTGTCCAAGGGGATTGTGATAACTCTATGTAAGAAGACAATCATGACAGAAAAAACCACAATGTTCTTCCAAGACAATATGTTCAAGCAGTATGGCTTACTAATTAAAGTGGTGTTTGACAGAGGCCCTCAATTTGTGGCAAAATTCATACAAGAACTAAGGAAAGGACTGGGGATCACCTTAGTCCTTAGTATGGCTTATCATCCCCAAATAGATGGAGAAATAGAATGAGTCAATTAGGAGATCGAACAGTTTCTGCAAAAATTTTGCAACTACCACCAGGATAACTGGATAGGCCTGCTCCCTTTTGCAGAATTCTCCCACAACACCCAAAGACACTTTGCTACTGGGAAATTGCCATTTGAGGTCCTCTACAAGTTCAACCCACCATATTCAGTTGACTCAGCTTTGGAGACCAAGGTGCTAGCAGTAACCAAATACCTACAACTGATCCAAGAAATGCAGGAAGAAGCCGCTGACAGTTTACAAATGGTAGTGTAGCACATCAAAGACATAGACCTTCACTGGAAACTTCTGCAGTGGGAAGTAGGAACCCAAGTATGGTTAGAAGGAATCCATATCTGGACGACTTATCCGAAGATCAAACTGGTACCCAGATATTATGGTCCTTTTCAGGTGATGGAAAGAATCAGCTCCCTAGCTTATTGGTTAGAAATACCTGAAACATTGAAAACACACCTAGTGTTCCACGCCTCCCTGCTCACCAAATATCAGGAGACGGAGGCTCATAGAAGGAATTACCCTAGGCCACCTCCAGAAGTCTTGAACAAGGAAGAACACTATGAAGTGGAAGCCGTTCTAGACTCAAGGTGCCAAGGACAGAGTACCAAGTACCTTATTAAGTAGGTAGGATACTCTGAGGCAGACAATACTTGGGAACCCTTCACTCTCCTAAAAGGAATGGCTAATAAAGCCCTTCAAGAGTTTTATGAAAACTACCTGGACAAGCCCCGACCTGTGGCAATTAAGCTCTAGGAGAGGTGTATAAGAAAGACCATTTCCCCCTCCTTAGAAAAGATGACCCCCTCTCCCCAGTGCATGTCCGACCATTCCTCCTATTACTCCTCCAAACACACTATGCTCATCAATGAAGGAATAATCTCATCACCCTCAAGAAACTCCTCTTTGAGCATTGTCCTCACTATTCCCAAATGCAACACTAGAATACCTGGTGAAGGTGGCCATCCAAGTGTACCAGAAGGAGTTCCCATATCAGTTGCCATCTGCATTTCCACAACCAAACTCAGAAGAGGAACCAAGTTGCAAGCCCCATCAAGGGCTGAGGAAACTGATGATGGCCACCTTATGGAACATTAAAGAAAAGGAGGACCAGCTTCACCAACTGCTCTAGAACCAATGATAGCGACAGTTTAGGATGAACCAAGACTAGTGACAAGAGGTAGAGGAGGACTTCCAGGTCATGAACACCCTGAACTGGCTATGGCTGCTCCGGAAAATGTATCAGAGCCAGCAACAAGTAACACACCAGCTACCAGATTGGCAGGACCAGGTCAGGATTGGAAGGACTAGGCAATGCCCTACTCTAGCGCACCACAATCTTTGCGGGCAACCCGGAAGCAAGCATAGTGAGGTACCTTGACAACTAGCTGATGCCAGTGACCAGGTCAGGATTCTGGCCTACACAGATGACCATCAGGCAGCCTCCTAGTATGCCTAAGGAAATAATGGGGCTTATGCCCTTCCCATATACCTGGATGAGTTCTCCACCTTCATCAATCTGGAGCTCCTTCCTGCCCTTCTGTCTGACACCAACACTCCCCACTCTCATCCCCTTAGGGTCAAACCCTTTCACGTACAACTACAGCACAGTAAAGCCATCAGAGAAGTACCAACTACAGGTAGTTGAGACACTACTACCTAGACCAAATATGTCTGGATAACAGTGTAACGGCAGGCACAAAGGGATCAAGAGTGCTTTTCTTCCCTGTCAGAGGTTCAACCTAGTAGAAATGATGTTTGGACCGCCAACGACAAACAACCTCTAAGATACTGGAGGAACAAGAGGAGAGGAAACCAAAGGGCAAGAGGAGCACCATGACAGAGAGGCAACATTGGAAGCTCCCACAGTGCTCGAGCAGCTCAACTGCAAAATTCTCCACCTGTTGATACTCCTTGAGATGTTGGAAGTGAAGAAATGCATGCTCGTCCTATTAGACAAGCTCATAATCCTCAACCACCAACTCCAAGGACTATTATGTGGACTTGAGCAGAATTAGATGCGTGGGATGTGGTTGAGGATGGAAACTATGATAACATAGACCCTTACTACAGACCGGATGAAGGCTATGATGGATATGGGGACACATTTGGAGGGTATTAGGGATGAGGTTGAGGACAAGGAAGTTAAGGAACCCCTTGTTCAAATAATGATGGAGAGGAAAGAACCCTCCATATCACAGGTACTAGTTTTATACCCAGGACAACCAAAGTTAATATCCGAAAAAATGTTAAACTATAGGAATGTCCACAATAACATTAAACTAAGCATAGGAAGGAAAACCTAGAATCCAAACAATACTTTGATCAAGTTGTTGACCTACATGTTGTTAAACTGTGAAAAGAGAAGAAGGCAAGGGAAGTACCTAACCACTTCATTCACCCCTCTCTGCTATGGCACATGGTGCATCTCACCCTCTCATTGTCAAGAGGTATTCTGATAAGCAATTGTGTTTACCGCTAGGATTCCCAGTTTTACAGGGCCCTTTCCACATTAGGAGGCCCTTTGTATGATTCAGCATAACCTGGTCTGATGGTACATGAACAACTTTTCGGTATTGTGGCAATGCTGGAAAGCGTAGAAGATGTAAGAATCTAGTGGGAAATTGTGTTGCATGTTCACCGAATGGGAAATGATGAACTCTATCTCGCTGTTAAGGTCTGACAGGTGTTTGGACATCCTATTTTGGATCTCTAGTTTTACAGGGTCATTCCGCATTAGGAGGCCTTATTGTGATGCGCACACATAGTGGTCGCACACCACTAAGTAGCCAATGAACAAGAAAACCAACATCTGGAACGATATAAAACTACCAAAGGCTTGGTCCGCAATGACTATAAACTAGTTATCATCCAGAACGACACTAAAGCTACCAATGACCCTCGGAATGTGGTTGCATTCTGGCAGATGGTGGACTTCAAGCACCCACAATTGCAGAACCTTTCTGACCAGGTCAAGGCACTTCCATATTCCATATGCCCTCCAGTAAAAGAATATGGGGCCAACATGGTTCAATTTTGTGCGAGGGATTTGGGGACATGGAGTGGGTTGTTAGCTTTCTTTCAGAACCACAACTACTCCACAGTGCACCCATTCTACCCTTGAAGTTAGAAGCAAGAAATTCTGCTTTAAGGGCCAGTTGAAAAGTAACTGGGAATGTGCCTTGGACTCAAAATTAACACCTTAGGGATAGGGAATAATTGGCCACTCTTCGTCTTAGAACCTATCTGCCTAACATCCGAACTGACAGCAAACTATTGTCCCTTATTGTCCCTCAGTTCACAAGGATCATGATCTTCTAAATTCCTGACCAGAGGATTTAGATTAGTTCACAATAACATTAACCTACTATCCCTTCAAGCATAAGAATTGTGAGTGGTGACTTTGAACTGCTGAAGCCCCCACTTAGTCCAAAATGACCTTAAACTATCTCACCCTAGAGGATTAAATCAATTGAGGCTTAGAAGGCTTAAGCCAAGCAATAACAGCCATCCTTCATGATGATAAACTGGGCAGCCCTTTATTTACAGGGTCATGAGTTGTGTCAAAATAGAAGCTTATTTTAGCAGTACTCCTATAAGTTATCCAGTTTGATATAGTATAAATCCTCATCATCGCTCCTCAGTGGAACCCTGTCAAGAAGTAGGACCTGGTTCAGGGGCCTATGCGCATTACCAATGGATGTTCTAGTGTGCAGAAAAGTCTACTGTCTTGTTTACAGGTACTCCATGTTGGCAATGGATAGGTCTGTAATGACCTTGGGTTATACTAGCAGGTCAGTCCGCAAAGACTTAAGCATAAACTAGTTGCCATTCGCAAAGATGATAAATCTACAAAACATCTGGCACAACATTTAAACTACCATCAAAAGGACATAACTTATGGCAACTCCACACATCACTATTTGTGTGGTTAATCAATAGTCTATTCAATAATTAACCAAGTCTAGTCTATTTGCCTAACAAGAGGGCAAAGTCTATTTTCTGAGAAGTCTATTCAATGCAGGTCCTCGCCATTGGCCTGAGGCCAGACTCTCTTAAGCTAAAGGGACAACTCAAAAGTTTATTCACTCAAATGCTTACCTCATGCTAATATTGTGAACCAAACTCTGGACGTACACTCAACCTCTTACTAGGACAGGCCACCGTATGGGGCTGACAGAGTTAGGGATCTTCAAAAGGGTCCTGCCGGATTCACATGGGTTGATAGGCCTAAGCGTTGAGAAAGCAATCAACCTACTACACACCCAGAATCTGTTAGGTTGGAGACCTATCATGTGCACCAACGCACGAAGGGGATCCCTAGGCTAAACTTCCACTGAGTTGTAGAGCCGTAGACTTCAATGAATGAAGACAATGGATCATCTTTGGGCTCTTTCCAAGAACTTGGGGTCGCTGTCCGCTTTGTCTTCGAAGAGGTTAAGAAGATGTTCTTCAAGGTCTTCTCGATGATGAGGAGGAATCAGGTAATCTTCTCCTGTCCAACAGATGACTTTAGGAGGAGTCTAACTGAGAACGTGGAATGCTGCGAGACTGGTGTAGTAGTGGGTAAAGAGGGAGGGTGTAGAGAAAGGAGACGAAGCCAGGGCGTTGTCAGACCGTGTAAAGGAGTTTCAGATCTGACAGAGATCGCGAAATGTGAGCTAGGAAAGTAGCCAGACACCGGGCGCAGTGCAGAGATTGAATGTTATTACAGGTGAACGAGCTGAGCTTCTTAGAAGCTCATCTTGGCTATATATACAAAGAAGTATCTAGGGCAGGATCAAGATCTGGTCTGTGCACTTCTCAAGTACCAAAGTCAACGATTGAGATCCGTAAGCGAAGATGTATCATTGATCTAAGTATAGTACAGGATCACCAATGTCTGTCCACATCCATATCAAATGTTGAGCCACATCACAATCAATCAGGAACCAGGAACAGGGCCAGGAACCAAAGTCTGTCCACATCAAGAACCAGAAACCGTAAGTAAGTGTTTATACTGTGAGCATGTAAATGGTAATGAGTCATAGGGAGCGGTCCGAGTCTGAAGCACATCCAAAGCACTTGACCAGCCTATCCACTCACGTGCGAAGCACGTGTTAGGACGCGGTCCTAACAGAATCCCCCTTGATACTGGAGATCATAGAAGAGAAGAACTATCCTGGAAACACTGAAGCATGGCCTTCAGCATTTGGAAGAAGCATGACAGCGAGCAAACACACACATACAGATGCATTCCTATTTATCCATACATCATTCACATCAATGGAATGACAATGAAGCTTGCAAGATGCAAGTGTCCCCTTAGGATCTGGGACTTAGAAAGGGGGGTATTGTTACAACTTGACCTATTGGGGCCATTTGGCCAGTCTGTTCCGATAATAAGTCCAACAGATACTAGGCAGCTCCATCATGGAGCATACATTAAGGTATTCAGCATGTCCTTAGAAGCCGACCCTCCAATGGATCATTCAGCATTGGAAGAGGAGCTACAAAAGAGGTCACAGGCACAGAAACATAGGCATTCACATGCCATGGCCTTAGGGCTACATGGGTAAGCACTTTCTTGCAACCTGGTTGGAAAGGTGCAAATGGAGAAGTACTATGGCAACAGGGAGTGGACAGCTTATTTTGCAATCGGATGCCGCACTTTGACATAAGCGGCATAGCATACGACCCCAGAAACTCCTCCTCTGAGTTTTTATGGTTGAAATCTCAACTTAAGCATCAGTAAATGTACCGGCTAGGTCTGAAATTCTACTAGTGAGATATGGAATAAGTATTAGCGAAAGATGAAATACCAGGGACGGGGTAAGCAATCCACCCGAGTAATATCAAGCCTCTGTTATCTATAGATTACTCATATTTACACGAAGAAATGGACATTATATTAGAAGTTAAACAAATTAGTAGTGGTCATAACATATATGAGGTATCATATGATGAACATGGTCTCCTACCGTTGATCATAATCATGCTAGACCCGAAATTGAAGCAAGGTCCATTGGTCAAGATCCGGAACCTTCAGCACTTCGATGCTAAGTTATTATAGTCAAGAGTGCATGATTCGGAGCTAAGGAAGGCGAATTGCTCACCAGATTGGATTGGAGATGACGATGCCTCTTCGTATTGTCATGCTAAGTTGTTGGAACTCCAAAAAAGGCACAGAAGGCATTGCAGATGTGGTCCTTCTCAAAGTTGATGTGTGTATTGTTGAGATTGCCGTTGCTGAAGACCCTGCCCAAATCCCTTCGTGAAGGTGAGATATCAGCTTCAGTAGCACAATGCGTTAACAAATGAATAGACGAACGGATGTGTGATTATTTGAGGGTCCAATAATAGGCCTTTGCCTCCTGTAAGAAGAATAGTGCAAATCAAGATGAGTCGATGATAAGCAGGCTTTGATTAATTAGCGCGCACCTTGGAAACCCGTTACGAATGCCGCTTTTGAAGTCTTCCAGTACTGCACATGTTGGCAGAATGCTAAGAAGGCACCACGCAGCTGATCATCACTGTCGTCATGCTGGGTGGGTATCACCAAGTTATTGTTTATGTACTTTCTCCATTTTCCATCTAACGAATCGTCTAGGAGTTCTTCTAAAAGAAATGCATCCTAGTGTTTGCCCTGCTCCGAGTTTGAAATGGTGAGCGTGACCTTGACAAATCAGAACAAAGGGATCGTGAAGGGGATATTTGGATTTCTGCGCGCCTCGAGCTCATGGTCAATGAATTCATATACAATCGAAAGGAGGGTGCAGCCCACTGGATACAGAGGGTTTCAAGAATGAGGTGTTGAATCTGGGTGTTCACGCTATGTATATGAATAGAATTAGTGTCCAGATTGCGGTAATAGGCTTGCTTAACGGCAATGCAAGTCTGCAGCTGTCCGAAGTGCTTGAACAGCGGGGGATTGATCAGACATCTGCACATTATCTTGAATGACCCACATTGTGATGACGACATTGGAGAATAGAAGAGAGTCGCCTACAACGGAACGACCTCTTGCATCCATGCTGTGAATCCGGAGTCTGAAGTTTTGTGATCTTGGAGTTGTTTGACTAGGCATTGAAAGGACTTCTTTGGGCAGATATAAATGACCACATTGATTGGACAAACATCACCTGAAGTCATATATAAGCACTGGCAACCAAGAGGTATCACATTTGGTGGAATGGACTTACGCAAGGCTTGAACAGAACACTCTTTAGGAGCCTGTTGTCCTCGAAGTGCACAATGAACACCATCCTCATAGGTAGCATCACCAGACATCGACAGGTCTGCATCGTCGACCTGAGACAGAGAGAACAAGGGATCTTGACGTTGATTGAGCTTGATCCGCGTTGAAAGGTGCTTGTCCTCTTCAGATGCCGATGCTGATTTGGAAGGCATACTGGGCTGTCAAAGTGATTGTAAACATAGAAGAACACTAGGAGCATGATCACATACCAGTACATGGCAGTGCATTCACACGCCATGTACAGATTGGCGGTATGTGATCATGAATTTGAACAGGTGGTATGTTGAGCACTTACCTGTGCTTGCTTCTTCCCCTTTCCTTTGTCTATTTTGACTGGTGCTGTGAATGATGCCTGGATGTGCGACATTTGTCGTGACTACAAAGGATATTAGATCAACACCCCTCAGTCCTATGAAACGGCTTCACTTACTGCTCCTTCTTTGCCTTTTATGAGCTCTTCTTGTTTGAGGGCATCATCAATATGAGCAGTGATCGCGGAATATATAGCAGGGGGGAGTTCAAGCATGAGACTGATTGTTGAAGCCTTGAATTCAACGGGATTGCCCTTCTTGCGTGCATTGGGTTTGTAGAACTCCAACGATATAGTGTCAGACTCTGGATCAAGCACACCAAGCTCAACCCAATTCATATTTTGAAGGATGAAAGAGTTGACAGGTACCTGGTAATCCTTCGACCAAGTGATGAACTCTGGATACAGAGTGTTGTACATGACATTTTCAAGTCACGCCCTCCGATGCGAGCTGGAACCTCTCCTATAGAGCTGAAGACATGCTGCAATGCATGAAGCTGCTGTGAGTAATCAAACTTCGAGCATAATAGATAACGTACACCAATGGGAATGCCTTGTCGCCAACCCGACACCCTAGTCATCAAGGTTGCCATCATAGTGACACCCTCACCCTTTGCTCCAGTACGAGCATATTCCCTCAAGTGCTGCTGCATAACGTTGAACAACGCATGGGCAGCTTGGTAGCCCAGATTTGCTTATGTCATGATATGAAGCGACGGAGGGATGATTGGTGCAGTGCTTGTACCTCCTGATGTGGCACCAGGGGGGCCGCCAGGAAAATGCACTCGAGGGACCTTTAATGTGTGCTTTGGTGGTAGGATTGGTGGAGGCGGCATTCTCTCACGAGATGTGATTTGCGCTACTCCCGCGCCTATATGTTGAACAGGAGCAGTGCGTTCTGATGTTTGTAATCTAGTCAATAAACAATGAGTGAGAATATGTCTACATACCTCCGTGTTGGGCAGCCGCAACGTGTTTTCTAATCTGTGCGTGATTTGGCGGCTTCAGATGGACTGTCGGAGACATTGAACTTGATGAAGCTTGACCTTGAAAGCAGCAAGAGCAAAAAATGAAGACTTTTCAATAAGGATTCAAGGAAAAAAACACACTAGAGCTTCGAGAGACAGTTGAGGATTTGTGCTGGTAATATGCATAACATTCAGGACAAAGTTCTCAATCTTTACCGCTCATCTTGTCTTGTATGATACACATTGTATCGGATGATAGCATATGCCCACATGACTCTCTTCCGTGACACTTCTGCTATGGGATTTTGGGCGTAAAAGACGCTGCAAGACTGGAATCGTTCATAAGAAGTTTGAGGAATGGAATGAGTGTGAGGTTCAAAACAGGGGTGAGATTAGAATATTAGAGGATTGTAGGAGTCAGGAAGATTCTAAGGAGGGGCAGGTATCGCTCTTGGTATCAAATAATGGATGGATGATTAGATGTTTTATTAAAAAGAGCACTGTCCGACAGCGTACATTGCTTACTGTGGGATTCAACACCCGACTAGGCACACTTTAAAACCTGTCATTGCAATGGTATGTAATCAAATGAAGGTAGACTAAAATAAGTCCGTAGCAGCGTCATCAGATGCCCCCACCTCAGAACCTGTATCCGAGAAGTCAGCATACAATACTTCTGACTCCTGTCCTACACTATCGTGGAAGCCTCGGTTTTCCGTGCTCGTCTCAGTATTATGGCTGCCAAGGTGGAGGTCCTGCAGTCCGGGAATGAGAGGAATTTCCTTCTAATCATGCTGACTACTAGCACCAGAATGTTGGTCTAGCACATCTTAAAACGCAAGATCTTGCGGCTAGTTGTAGAGGAGTTGGATAAGATAGCAGTATATATTCCAGAACGAATCAAAGGAGACTTGAGGTTTGCCAAGGTCGAGATATAACGGCTGAACACGATCAACAAACTCGTCGGGAATGAGTTTGAAGACCTCATGAGCTGGTGGAGCCCATCTCTGTTGCAGCTTGTCTAGGAGAGCATCTGAAATCACGACCTATGCAGGGCGTCTGTCAATCAATCTGTATCTACGAAGGAATATAGAGAACACACCTTGAAATCAATGGAATCATACCAATGCGGATTCTGGCAGATCAGCTCAGGAATCCCATGGGGCAAGATCTTATGCCTGTTTGCACAATGAGCGGTCATATTGCACTGATAGACCCAGGTGTTGAGTTCACTCTGAAGCCAAGGAATTGTGCACCAATAAAACAGGAGACTAAAAAGGACAAATAAAATGGATACGACAATGAAAATAAAGAACCTACACTTCCAATGGATTACCAATATTCTGCACCCTGGTCTCAAGGAGATTCTCAAATCCAGGTGCCTAGTCAGATTGCATGATAGACCAGTGAGCCTCAGGCTTGATATTCTGGTGTTTCCGCATCTATTGATGCTGCAGTGTCTCAGCAAGTGACAGGTCTAGCAGGTGGCATGTAGAGGCATGGGCATTGGCGACACCAAAATTTTCAGATCCAGGGTCGCTTTGTGTAATGAGGGGGGTGCTTAGATCCAATAGTTAGTCCTGTAGATGTATCATAGCGAATCAAGAATGTGCCCTTCTCATGGTATGCAGCTTCAATGTAGAATCCTGCAATCAGCCTTGGATTTCAGTTAGTCCACCAGATCTTCATCCAATGGATGAAGCTGTAATAAGGATCAACGCAGCAGTGTAAAAATAAACCAAACCACTTCTACTTATCGTGCTGATCCATGGCCCATATAGAGTTCAGACCCGCCGCCCAGAAAGTGCGACACTTGAATTTCTAGTGCTGGTGTTTGTTGACGGCTTCGGGCCCAGTGAGGGTGAGATACTGTGCTACTAGAGCTCTAAACAAATTTATGACCCTTCACAGAGGCTCGAGAAGCTAAAAACTCTTACCGAGGCATACAGATGTTGCTCTCGATTTGGAGGGCCTTTGTGATAGAGTCAGCACCACAATTAGGGAAATGATGCTTGATTTCGGTGACATGGGCGGCAATAGTTTCAACAGTGTGTGCCTGCTGCCGAGTGCTTTTAAGGCCCCACTTCTTGCGCAACCGCCAAACTGACTTCGTTCTTAAGGACCGACCAATATGTTTAGTTTATCAAGCTGCCTACGAGAACCTAGTAAGTTGAAATCTACTCACCCTAGTCCATATACATCACGATCAAAGTTCTCCAGCGTCAAGTTGGCGACCTGTGCATCCATTAGGCCAAGGTGATAGTAGAGCTTGATCCAAGGTTCTAAATCATCCTCTGGAGCTGAAGCAAAGCGCAAAGTTTGTCAAATACACACGTATGACATACTAGCTCAACGTACGTAGGGGCTTGTACTGGTTAGGCATCTTAGAACCCATAGCTAGGAGCTCAAATAAATGAGCAGCAGATGTTGCGGTTGATCGCAGGTAGGTGTGAGAATAGCTCGGATTCAATATCACTCTGGCTGTTTGCTCAGGCTCACCGGTCACCGCTAGTATTTCTATTTCATCTTTTGCTAATACTTATTCCATGCCTCACTAGTAGAATTTCAGACCTAGCCGGTATATTTACTAATGCTAAAGTTGAGATTTCAACCATAAAAACTCAGAGGAGGAGTTTCTGGGGCTGTATGCCATGCCACTTATGTCAAAGCGCAGCATCCGATTGCAAAATAAGCTGTCCACTCCCTGTTGCCATAAAGTACAAGAGTAGGCACTGACAGAGAGAGGCAGTGGCCATAGGGCTTGTAAAGGGATAGCTTCAGGAAGCATGGACATTTACCCTATACCCTATGTAGTATATAAGGCCCACAGAATAGGCCGAGGGTCTTTAGTTTATTCTCTTTGTTACTCCTGTATCTTCACATACAGAGATCTCCACTATATACTCCTATATTATTCCTCTAATATAGTTGAGGCTTCTATTATCACTCTGTCCAGTGTGCAACTTAGAGAAGAATCTGATACTCTTGAGTTATTAAACAAGCAGTTCATAACAGTGCTGGCCTCAGGTACAAGGCCAGTGGGAGGCACTGAACCAATTGTGGGCCCAGTGGTGACCAAGCCCTCTAAGGGGATAGTGGGCTCATCAAAGGGGGCAGCAGTGGGACGTGCACCTTGGTTGGCAACAAAATTGCGGAGTGTCAGCATAGTAGGCTGCTATGGAGGTCTAGCATGAGAAATTGTCAGTTATGCTGAAAAAACAGCAGAGATGTCTACAGAATTGGTACCTGTGCATATATTGTACCCACTAATGCATGGCTCCATGTCCTTGTTTGTGAGATCTGTGTGGGATTATATGCAGGCTATGTATCTAAGGAGAGGCTTGCAAGAAAGTCTGTAAAGGATAACAAGAATGCCACATGAGCGGCGCGTCAATACAGAGCATGTCATGTATAAGTGCACCGGCTGCATTCTTGCCAGCTATTATTATACTGCACAAGACAATTGCAGTAGTACCAGCCGTTGGGGGCTCGGGGCATGCTGGGAACTGGTGAGTTCATATAATAGAAGGAAAATATGTGACTTACCAGGACCTATTGGCAAAGGAGCTGCAACAAGTATTGGATGACATTGATGTGATGCACCATATTGATTGTGTCATGTGGTCAGGCAGTCAGCCTCACAAGAAACAGCTGCAGTCATTACACAACTGAGAGAACTTGGGACTGGATGAGTGAATTGAGGGTGAAGGTGCCTTGTTGGTATGAAACATTGTGTTGCTCATAATTTAGCAGAAATTTGAACAATGGCTAGGTGGTAATAGGTGAGCCGATTGTAAGATAGATCGTGCTCGTCATCTCTAGATTATGCTAGCCGCAGTTCTCACTGGGCCTTATGGCTCAGTGGTTTAGAGCATTGGTCTAGGGTGTATAGGCATGAGATTATTGGTTCAACTCTGGTGATGGATAAATTCATTATAATGTGTGACTTTAGTCTGATTAGCGAGCTTTGTAGACACTCTATGATTGAAGTTGTAGTAATAGGTCGAGAGATCATGAGACTCGGATGGTTGCTATTTTTCCAAAAATCTATAATAAATTAGCTCTAATTAGAGCTTATAATCTCAGAATTAGAAGGGGGGTAAGCTGAAAATCCTGAATAATGATTGACAACAATCTAGCTGGATCTATGCTTAACTATGGTTAATTTGATATGGAGCTTTTTCCTGATGAGGGATCGGATGGATGACAGTCACAGCCGAAAAGAAGTTGTGGACAATGGAAGGTGTAATAGAGGAGACAGAAGACTGCAACTGAGTGACAAAGAGTTGAGCGGGATGCAGAGAAGTGGAGTAGGGGATATATTAAAATTTGAAGGCAAAGTGGAAGAATGAGAAGGCAAAAAGGCAGAGGTAGCTGGCAGATGGACTGGTAGAGAGACAAGGGACATAAAGGAATGAGAGCTGTGAAAATGAAGAGTGGGAAAATGAGAATAAGAAGGAGAAGGGTAGTGGAGGGGGTCCAACATAAGAGAGTAAAGAGACTAGTGATGTAAGGGGATTCTAAAGAAGAGCACATAGTCAGAGAGTAAAAGAGAAGCAGCACAAACTACATGTGGCCTGTAACCTGTTGGAATCTATATGAGGTTGATCTCAAGACACAATGGAGAAAAGGGTGACAAAAAGATAAAGTTCAATTCTGTTGGCCTAGCGATATATAAGATAGGCCGCAAGCAAACACAACTACATTATGTGGCATTACTTTTACCATGACATTAAGTGACAATTAAGTAACCAAACATTGCTAAGTAGTACTTGTCAATAATAAGTCAACCAAGAGAATAAGAGCAACTGAAAGTGCATAATACTTGGTGTTGATGCATGTTTAATGAGTGGTTGATATGCTATGATAGAAACTACATGCCTAATGAGTGGTCTTTAGACAAAAATGAGCTCATTTATACTGTCACACAATCTTGGTAGACTCAGAGCTTACTTAGATATTGGAACTTGGAGGGCTAGAGCTGCTAGCATGTATTGTGTGCTTATACAAAATAAATAGAGCACTGGCCATGAGTGGTCTTGAAGAAACAATTAGTGGAGGTTAGAACAAAAGTGTCATGGCAAAGGATTAAACCAAGCCAAGATTGGAGGTAGCGATACAGACCAACACAGCTAGTTAACCCATTAGCTACGGGTGCTTCCATGTTAGACCCCACAAGCTCCACTTGACTACATTACTTATGTTTAATTTATTGTTCTTATTCTATTTTTACCCTTAGCATTATGAGAAAGATTCAAAATCTATCTTCTCTTTGACTGGGCCTAAAATTAAAAAAGTAGCACAGAGCAAATATACATAAAATAGATACAAAGAATTGCTCCATGCCTAATTTCTCAATTTCTTCTTGGTGAGAGAGAAGATAGTGTTTTTCTTACAAATGTAACACTTTCCTCTACCAAATATGACACCCGGGTATCATGTGATATAGTCGTGTTTGCTTGTGGCCTACCTTATAGGGAACACCTGAACGGGGAGAGACTGGTCTAATAGACCGGTAGACAATATACTTTGGGACTATTAGACAATAGACTTTGAGACTTAAGGACATCTAGATATTGTAGACTTTGGGACTTTGGGATGGGCAGTAGGGCTAAAGCTGGCTAGAGGTGTTGAGCTTCTTTAGAGCACTAAATAGTACCAAACAAATGCCTATCGGACACATAGATCTGTCGACATTGCTATAGCAGGCAGCGACAATAAAGCAATACTGCTATCTAGCCTCTCTTGTCTTCTTATCGACCATCCAAAACTCACTGAACACCTTACCATTGACTTGCTTTTCCAATTTTTTTGCCTTATCCATCGTCTAAAGGAAACCCTATCTTGGCACCTATTACCCATCTTGAAAGACCATCCTCTCTTTTGCCTCAGAAGATACAAGGCTTCTGCACAGCTGCTCTTAATATGGAAGATCAGGGCATTGTTTCCAACTGTTGGGCAGCCTTCCGGAATGTGGTGTGGGAAATGAATACAACAAATAGTCAAAAGGCCTGTGATCTGGTTGATCTCTTTCTCAAGCATGGTGTTAAGCATGGTGTTGGTACATTGTGTTCATTTGTGTGCAGTAAGGTTTTTTTATGCATATTACCCTCTGATGTGAAAATGTCTGGATCTGCACTGCTCGGGAGGACATAATAGGCTACAACCTTAAGCCCCTTCCTATTTGGTCATACTCTGCAAAGCGCCCTTGTGAGTTGCTTAATTCATACCTTGTATCAACTATTCAACTTGCACCCTGGTCCACAGGATATGGCACTTGGTATTACCCCAATTAATATCTCTACAATGGGATTCAAACCTATTATCTTGGCATTCTGCACACAGTCCACGTCATGATGCACTTGTATGTTGAGTCTGCACTATGCGAGCACTTTGCCAACTCCATAGTTTGTGCCTGGTAAGTGAGACTCACTGTGGACAGTTATATTTAACTCATCATTCACAGGGTTTCTGCCACAAATAACACCCACATATATGAGCTAGATCACACTGTCCCTCAGGAAGTCTATTGGCCTGTCAACCTCTTGCTCACCGGTGAGCTTGTTTGAGATGCTTTCTTCTTGCATGGCCTCATCTGTGACTCTCACGAGAAGTTGCAGATTCTCATCCTTAGCAACAGCTTTCATTTGGACTGTCTTTGTGAGGCTCCCAAAGCTTGTAACATTGTAGCAGTTGGCCCAGGCCAGAAACTGTGGAATCATGCATGCGAGCAGTATTGCACCACCAAGGAGAGGAGTGATGCAGTCTGTGCATGTATCTATCAATATGTATTTATCTTCTATCACCTTACTGTATGTAGATTCTCTTTGTGCTGTTGTCTGCGACAGGGTGACCGTCGGATGTCCATGTTGTGGTCACCATGACTGTCAAACTGCCTCTT
>JBCAQO010000108.1:0-31432 GCA_039111635.1 Heterobasidion occidentale | reverse complement strand
GAGCTTGTAATCCTGTGGGCGATGCGCCAGTGGTATGTTGCACGAGATTTAGCGAAGCGGTACCAAGGTATCCTTCCATCTTTCTTTCTAAACGCACGATGAAATCTGTACCAACGCTATTATTTTGAAAGATCGTGGTTGGACACTTACCCATGGATTTTTCGCTGGCATGGGAGGATTCATGCTGTCTCATGGGAATACCTCGTCTACTCTCGGACCACAAGACTTCAATGACCTGCTCACAATTGGGGCAATTGACTTCCCCGCTGTCACTGAAGATCAGATTGACGACAAGAGCAAGGGCGACACGTTAGCCAAAGCTCTGGCGACTCTCCAGCTGAGCTGGTTCGTGCTCCAGTGCATTGTGCGGACAGCGGAGCATCTCCCGCTCACCGAACTCGAGGTCGTGACTCTGGCATTTGCCATCTTGACCATGCCCTCGCGCGCGTTCTGGTGGCAGAAGCCCCTCGACGTCCGCTTACCCGTGCCAGTCAAGATTTGTGACCACTCGGCGATACTTATCCTGGAGGCCGAGCAAGAGCTCGCGGAAAAACGGGATCCTCCAAAAGACCAATACTCCCGAAAGTATGGAATATCCATGATAGACGACCTCGTCACCTTCATTGCCCATCCAGTGTGCGAAACCGACGGGACCTTCAGTCTTGTCAAGCCAAACAGCTCCAGAGTGCGCACCTTGTTCGCTGGAGAGACCACCCCTCAGGAGGATACAACCATCTACAATTTCATTGGATGTGTCGCCATGGTGTTTGGAGCCGTTCACTGATTGCCTGGTCGTCTGTATTCACGTCTGACACAGAGCTATTATTATGGCGTGTCTCCTCTGCCGTCCTTATAGGTGTGCCCGCGTTCATCTGGTATGGCATTTTTGTTACATATAGATTCCCTTAGCAAAATCTTGCAGCGGATGAGCGTTTATGTTGTCCCCGCCACATCTGTTCTTTATGCCCTCGCTCGTTTCACATTGATATCCAATCGTTTGCTTCTTTGCGGTCGCTCTCTCCAGGATCGTACGATACTATAAATTGGACTACTTACATCCCGCACCTCTAATGACTTTCCCGCTTTTCGATTTTCGCTCTCCTGAGCCTCGTTTTGTGTTCTCACTTTTATTTATAGGGCCCATAAATTTATTTTATTCCTCATACTTTGGATAAGTTTTTAAACATATCAAAGAGGCCATGAAATCGATACAGAAAAGAACAAGATAAATGCACAAATACTACTCTCGTGGTGGGCTCAATAGCGGAAGAGGGGTTCTCGGAGCTAGAATCATATGTGTGGTATGAACGTAGTCCAATGGACTGTCTGGTATGCTCCCGGAGGCAATGTGTTCAAAGACATCAACGCAATGACCAGGAGCATAACCCGAGCAATGACGTACAAAGCCGTAGTGCAAGAAACGGAAAACAACAGAACCCACTGTAATAGCTTGAACGGAAACCACCACTCCGCCAAGCGGTCCATAGGGTCGATGAGCAGGTATCGCAGCAAGTGAACGATCGGGACACATATGAGAACAATAGAGGAAACACGCCACAGCCGCTGGACTTCGTGGGACGAGAAGCTGAACTGCCATGCGATGCAGTGGATGGATCCAAACACCACTGCGACCCCTGCTATGAGGAAACTAATGCGCCGCGGGACTATGTTCTTGTCAACATTGCGATTGCCATCCGAGTGATTGTACCTTTTGAGGTCTCCAGCATAGAATGTGGGCACTCTCAAGCAGTCCCGGAGGTGGTCGGTCTCCTCAGTGCCACCTATACGAATGACGAGGTCGTCCAACTTGCGAATAGGTGTCTGGATCATGAAATACGTCAACTTGTCCCATCGCGTTTGGCTTCCAGTCCCCTGCGTCTGTACCTCTGCATCTTGGCCACTTTCTTTACCTCCAGTCGCGGCCACGCTCCCCTCCCATGTCCCCTGGTGACGCAGAACAGCGATAGGACGCTGGACGTTGAGCGGCTTATTCCACCAGAACGCATAGGTCGTGAGGTTAAGCGCTGCGAAAGCGAGCGTCACGAGTTCGAGCTCTGTGAGAGGTAACCGCTCAACCCCGCGTGCGATGCATTGGACGATGAACCAGCCAGTCTGAAGCAACACGAGCCCTTTGGTCATCATGTCGCCTTTACTCCTGTCCTTGATGTCGGCCTCGTCGACGTCCGGAAATAAAAGATTCTCATCAACAAGATCCCCCGGCCCTAGAACGTGGAACGTTTGCTCATTGTCATAGAGGACGAAACCCCCCATGAGGGCAAAGAAGCCATGTGTCTGTGTCCAGTGTTCTCCTACAGGCGTGAGAATGTGGTCAGAATATACACGCCGAAACAGATAAGTAAAACGCACTATCATGTTCTTGAGCTAATCTAGAGGCGACGAACCACTGACGCATCGCCCACATGATGATAAGCTCCGGTGCAAGGAACGTCAGGAGCATAAGTTGTGCTCGCCGCTTGAACACATCAAAGAAGGTCTCATTCAAGCCTGGTATATTCGGATGAAGAGCAACCCAAGTGCATGAAAATATGGTTGCCACGCAACTCCAGATGATGCTCCATATCGTTCTGCAGTGATGTAGATCATCACAAGAAGAGGATGAACGTCGCATGACGTCCGTGATAGGCAGCGCCCAGACATAACGACCTCTGAGACAGAATACGCCGAGTGCGATTGGTATGATCAACCTCATCTGTACAAAGTGACGAGTGAAGGGAAATGAAGCCAGTCAATGTGATCAATCAAGATGAGCTCTTTGGAGAAAGCTTGGGGGGAATGCGTTTGCAAGGGAGAGTCACTCAAAGTATAGGGTCGCAGCACATAGAAACGCAACATGCCTTGCACGATGGGCGATCTTGTTTATATATGTGCCCATATAGGGACAATGCAGTCACGAGAAGTATATTCGACCAAGAGCGCTGGCGAATCAGATGCAGACAAGCGTCAACCAACCTCATGCTGGTGATGAAGTCGACGGAGTTTGATACGACCTGGACATGAGGCACGACATGCACCGAAGACCGCAAGTTGACTTCTTGGCTTGGTGAAGGATGCCCAGCTATGGATGGCGATGGTCCTCGCGGATAGAGCGATCGATCAATTGTACGGAATGGGATCGGAATTCCGACTCACCTTGCAGCAAACGGAGATAGCTATGTTCATCGAACTGATCCCGAGGAAAATTCATAACCATGCTTAGTCCAAGCTCCGAAAAAAAAAGCTTATTCGGAGCGTCTAACTTCGAGAACTGGATAGAGCACGACGTAGTAGCGGGGGGCAAAAAACAAATGGAGGAAGCGTGAAAATTTGGCACCAATGACATACTGCCAAACTTCTGGCGCCGACGCATTTCGCTGGTATGATTTTCGTCCGCCATGGTCCATCGTTTGAAAATTAGCTCTCAATGACACCGCAAAGTGCTTGTCGCATGCGAAGACTTGAGGGCACAGGTTTACGATACTTCGAAGCATATCTCTCGCACACGGAAATTCATCGTCCCATGACCGAGAGTATCGAAACTTCGACGTCCACATGTGTGTCTGTTTTGGGGAAGAGGTCAACGCCCGGCAAGAAGCCGCATAGGAGGCGAGCCTAGTATCATAGAGCATCCGTCCGAGTCCCGAGTTCCAGTAGACTGTGCGAGCGCATCAGAGTAGCCCGAATTCCAGATTGAGATGAAATCAGGGAAACGTACATACTAGCGTTATCGAGTCTTTATTCAATGACCGCGAATGGAAACTAGCTACGCAGATGAGCCTCCCATATGACACGACGCGTTTGGGCACGTCATGCTTGTGGCTAGAGGAGTGAGAAGGATACTTGAACTGGATCGTCATCGGGCAGTGAAAACAGCACCGAGTACTCGTGGATATGGTGGTGAGGTCGGATTCTAATTTTATCCCCACATATAGACGTCTGCGATGTTTGAGGAGCCATTCTTAGTGGAAAGCAGAGCTTGATGATGTTTTGATGTCGCTGGGTTCTGTTGAATCCAGTGTTTGGCAAGATGGAGCAAGGAAGGGAAATGGTTTTGTTTGGTTCTGCTTGGACAATAGGCTCAAGTTCAGAGATTTGTATCTCCCTCACTCGAAGTACATAGACAACTCAGAATCAAACACTGCGCATATTCAGCATCTGGTTCAACTGATGAGCAGGTCTCTTTACAGAGTTTTCTGTGATGCGTCAAGCCCTCGTGGGGTCAGGCTGCTAACTCCGAGGACACCGAGGGCCATATTGTATGCTTGCCACGTGCGTTGTTGAACGCAGGCTATTCGTCCCTAGTTTTCTTCGTTTCTTACGGGAGTGGCGGGATTGGACCGTTGACGGTGCCTGTGTGAAGATATGTAGATGGGGTGCTCACATCTGTGGAGGCCGGTTCTCATCGTCCACTTCGGCTGCTCTGTTTGAAAACATGTCCATCATTGCTGTAACCTGTTTCAGCGTTTCTTCATTCACGAAAATATCCTCCGTTTTTCCAACCTCTGTTTCACTTGGATGTTTAAATTCTACAATGAGATCAGCAACTGCCCGCGTGGTTTATCGTATCTATCGTTTCGGTCAGAGAAGAAAATATCTTCTCAAAATAATAATCCGAGAAGCCAGCGGCCACAGTCCGAATGAATAATAAGCTGATGTTGTAAAAAATACAAGCAAGCATGTATAGAGATAAATGTCGTATTCTAAACCGGCGGCGTGCGAGGCGAGCGCGCCCCTGTCCCAAATCTATGGGAGCCTTCACCGCAACAAAAAGTAGGTGACAAATGAAAGACGGGGTTAGGGCGGGTGTTAGTGGGATCCCCATAAATATGCGATGTACAGGCCGTGCATAAGACGCAAAACAATGCGCAAGATACAGTCGTGGCTTCCGTTGTTTAGTCGGCGAAGATGAGGTGCTCTGCGTGAGCCGAGCGAGGCTTGATGCTGCACTTGAATGGCGCGGGGTGACTGATCGTCCCGTCCGTGAACTCCGGCACGACCTCGACGGGCTTGCCGTTGCTGTCGACAACAGTGCGGATGTCGAACGCTGCCAAATTCGCAGCAACGTTGGAGAAGATCGACATGTCGGCGAGAGCAAGACCGGGGCAGATGCTAGAATTGAAACACGTTAGAGGGTCCAGAAGGGGAAGCTGGGCGGGGAAGAATACTCACCGGCGTCCAAAGCCAAAGCCATAAGCTCTGGGATCTTGCTCTGCGGGACCACCCTTCCAAATCGAGGAAGCGGTCGGGATCAAACTTCTCTGGATTTCTGTACGTCTTGGGATCGTGCAGCATCGCCCTGCATCAAATAGAAGCTAAGCGAAAATCTAACGGTATGGCGGTAAAACACGAACCAAGCGTTGGGAATGATGATGGAGCCCTTAGGGATAAAGTACCCGTTATGGATGTCGTCTTCCTGCAGTCTGTGTGCTACACCTGTATATGGTTTGATTGACAGCACGGCGTCAAAAAGTGGCGCTTTTGGGCAAGAACAAGATACGTACTGAGAGGACCAACGGGAGCCCATCGAAGCGTCTCACTGATCACGGCGTCAACATATGGCAGATGTGGCCTGTCAGCCAAGGTAGGGAGGCGATCTGTGCCTACGACGGCATCAATTTCTGCCTGAGCCTCTTTTGGATCTCAGGATAAAGTGTCATCGCCAGGAAGAACGTAGAGAGCGCGGAGACAGTCTAAATCGAGAGAAGGGTCAGGAACGCGTCGCTTCAAAACAAGAAAGCGAGGCGTACGCTATCGGCACCACCTAGATTACAAAACAGCATCAGTCAAGACGACGAGTCCCAAATGCTACAATGAACTCACCACTGTAGAGAGAAGCTGCCGACCATTTGACAATATCCTCTTGCTCTGTGGTGTAAGAATCTTGCCTTCGAGACGGGTTGAAGTGAACGAGGAACAGCTGAGCCCTCTGCCTGAAGTCATGCGGTTAGATGAGATATTTGTTTTAGTTGTACGGAGCCAAACTCACCATTTGTTGCTTCACAAAATTGTGGGGCACATTCGCCATCTCCTCCAAAGTCGCCTTGCATTTAGCAATCGTCTTGTGGAAGTTGATTCCAGGAACCCACGAAGGAATGTACCGAACTGCACGCAGGTCAGTGCCAGGTGACATCAGATGATAGCATCTCCACTTACGAAGAGGGAAAACATCAATGATGTGGCCGCCTGCCTCCGTCAGCTTTGAAAACTGATCCGTGGCGACGTCAACGAGCTTGATCAGGGGATCCTCGTCTTCGTTAGTCTTGTAGCCGTAGGCGATCATCAAAATAACAGCGCCAGCGGTCCTAAATCCAATTCAGCCCTATGAAATTATACTCAATGGTAACTGCGGCGACTTACTTGCGAATGTTCTGTCTGAAATCATCCGGGTTCGCCAGGAGACGTCTCAACGACTTCCGTGCCTCTGTCTCCATCAAATCCGCAAAGGTCTCGCATCCGGCCTTCGTGCCCATCAGACGGTGCAGCTGCCGACGAGACTCACGGAACCGATCACCATAGGGTGTGAGGACGAGGACGTCTTTCCACCCAACCATCTCGCTCGCGACACGAAAAACAGGCCGGTCTGAATACAGAGAGCTCTTCTTGTCCAACATCTCGAATGTCACCTTCGCGCTGTTGAGGATGACAATGGGCTGTCCGAGCACCTTGACGTAGACGATGTCGCCTTGCGACGGCGCGTTAAGTACGGTCCCCATAGAACATGAAACTTAGACTCACTGTTGTACTCTTGGCCCCATTTCGCAAACTCGAGGTGCTCCTTTGTTTTGGGCATATCGAAAACGTTGCCTACCAGAGGCAAACCCTTGGGACCCGGAGGGAGGGGAGCTGCTGGTTTCTTGGAAAGAAGACGTTTGGCGAGCCAAAGGCCGCCCAGAATTAAGAGGGCATCCGTGAAAGAAATTGGAACGGCCATGTCGCAAAGGCGAGATGGGGTCGTGGAGGGAGGAAGGGGGGATCACGAAGTATTAAAGGAAATGGTTGCTAAATTGACATGAGAATGGCCTTTTGAGTCCCTGGAGGGCGTCTGAGTTCGGATAAGGTCAGAAGTCCGGTACACCGTCGGATGTTAATGTGAATTGATCGTGGATATGGAACAAGCATCATCAGCATGCACAGGGAATCGCTCCGATGTGCTTGCGTAACTATTCGGTGAGGAAATTTACATACGTAGATATTGCGATCCATCCTGCTCCTGGGTGTTGGCTTGCGAAGCCTCGATCAATGACCGTACCGCATATACTATATTCGGCCAACTGAATAGACCGCGTTTGCCATGGCGTAACGACAGAACCACAATGAGACAGGAACGGGAACCATGAATCAAATCAGAGGGAGTGGTGCATAAACGCTGAGAGGCGACTCGGATCGAAAAGACGCTGCAGCAAGTCACAGTAACATGTGACACCCTTTCCCATCTACCCTCATGATGTTCATCATTTTCTCCATATCCTGGAGGTAGCATGTATCAGTGCCGTCTGTTCAGCATTCTGATGGCCCTGATCTACAAGTTCATATAACCTTCGCACCGCAGATAAAGGATCTAGCTCTTGCGACTGGTTTCATCCCCGTTCGTCTCTTTTCTCTTCAGATCCGCTGGTCAAGTCATCATTCACAGGCTGTGAGGAGCCGTCGCGACCCTTACTTCGAGCACTGCATGGCACAACCTCACCACTTAGCCGCCATCAGTCGAGATATCTTGCCGTGGGTACTAAAGCTCAAACTAAATTATGACAGCTGTGCAGCGTACACGGTGATGCGGCGATGCGTTGATCATGTATCAACTAACCAAAAAAAGACGCCCGTATCTACCTATCCTAGTGTCTGCAGTACTAGCATCAATTTGCACTACGCGTCGTAGTAAATTGGATGCTTTATGGGCGCGAACAGATCGGAGGCCATCGTGGTGTCCGAGTGTGTACCTCAGTTCCCGACGATGACGGCGGTGGCCGGCAGCACAAGCGAGCAGATCAAAACCACTCTCAGAGGCTCTTCCAAGCCCCCGCCCGTTCTCGACCGCCCTCCTCCCTTCTGATATTACAACACGACACGCTACGATATGTTCCCAGCTACGTTATCCAAATGATTGTGGTGCGGTGATTTCCTGCCGTGGTGCATGTTTGCAGGTATGAATGCTATTTTTCTCCACCGAAGGCCGCTTTTCGAAGTTTAATTGACAGAAAAATCCATGGTCGTCCAAATGCGCCTCGTCGTGCTCAATATTCTTCCACTCGTCGCATGGTTGTCCCTTTTGGGACACACACTTGCAGTATCTGGTAAACATACTTTCGCCACACTCTTAGATCGGTTTACGATCATTTCGCAAAGCTTAACTGCCATTGTACCCGACGTCCCCGAGCTTCAACATCTGAATGGAACCAAGTTGCTCGTCCGGACTGTCACCCTCTCCATTTACGAGAGACGATCTATCACAGTCTTTCCCCTTCATTTCGCACACGCGTCATGCTGGCTGTCACTTTTATCACAATCGTCTCGTCCTGTACAAACGAGCGCTGGCCAGCTCTCCTGATAATCAGTATAGCGTTAGCATGGGCGATTGCTTGATCTCACGGCTCCGCACGCTGTGGACTGGACGTGTCGTGCATCACAAGGTCTTTCCTTACGGCCAAGAGTGAGTAATACTCGATTTCTGACGCGCTGACCCACATCCCCCCACGGCTCTGGAACGCACAGATGTGCTGATCTCGCTGCGGGGGGATCGCTGCACAATTTACTCATCTACGCGGTATTTCCGTCATGGCGTCCAGTGGCGTAGTAGTGGCGTTCGGTGAACTTTGAGGTACTTCGTCAGTCCCTCTCCTTGGCTCTCGTCTGTATGTCAGTTTCTCTGTAATTTCCGGTGAAATCTGTCATGTTTGATCCGATCCGGAGCACTTACATTATCGGTCAAGCATCGGTCGTGCAATGCAGCAGTGCAGCACGATAGCGTTGGAAATAGAGGAGAGTAGTAAACCCCAATATGGGGTTGAATTGCCATTTCGATGGATTCTGAGTCCAAATGATGCGTGCGGAGTTCGACTCAAAGGATTTTTTGCGACGGCGTCGGCCGCTGCCAACAGTCTACAAGACTCTGGACTGACTCCGGACGTTCACAACTTCGTCTGCACCGTTGCCATCGTCGCATCGCTGTCGAGCCGCCGGTTGATGGCACTGCACCAAGTGCCCCCGCTGTTCACTGGGCTGTTTGATGGCCATCTTCGTGCACTAAACGCGTGGTGCACTCGGGTGCACTTCGATTGCGTTATCCTCCAGTTCCTAGCAAAAGTGCCGCAATTTTTTGAAGTGAGTCTGCGGTCTCGTACAGCTTACCAGCCGATTTGTCTTGCAGACAGTCACTCTATTCGTCATATCCCATCGTTCCGCCGATTCCCAAGTTCTGTGCCTTGTCATCGCCGGCTTATATCCTCTTATATCCTTCATTGGTCAACGTGTACATAACGTCGGCGTTCCCGCCTGAGAAAACATGACTGGTCGCTATCACCTCCAAGACGACCTCGCGTCACCATTCCCGAGCCTCCATCTGCAGAGGAGTTGTAATCACAGGTATTCGTCAGCCTCCCAAGTCAGTATCTGTTTAGTCAGTGGGCTGCATCATCGTTCTTCGTTCTGACCTCGTCTGGTAAGTTTTTTTGTCTACTCTGGCACCCACTTCTCTATTGCCCCTGACACGTACAGTGACCGAAACACTGTAGTTTGACCGCGTCAACGTATATGTGAGTTTTCTGTTTGTTTCGGAACCTTGCCTTTCGATTCGAACTACTTCCATTCCCCACCGGAGGACATGAAGATCCTTGTTACGACTCCTGTATCAGTCAACCAAAGACTATCTTAGAACTCAGTCGCAATGGGGTTATGAAGTTTAACTTCAGGTGCAGCTCAAGGCCGACATGCATCGCACTGACTCCGGCCACGTCAATTCGCGGTTGTCAGGACTCAGGAGTCTTCGTATGTCTCAGCAATCGGTGCTACTACGACATGTTGTTATCGCCTGTTGATCTACAGCCGAAAGGGGCTACTTGCTCATCGCGCTCAGCGCCCAGCACACAGCCTTAGGTGAATCGTTCTTACTTATGTACTTGGTTCAGTACGAGAAGAGCCGGATACTTCTCAGGAATCCATTGACTGCTGCCGATGTGTCACTGAGATCGACGACTCCCAATTTTGTGGACCGTGTAGTCGCCATGTAACTGAAAGTTGTGCGCCTTCGACATCGAATCTGGTAATAGGAAAGTTAACCAACAACCTGGCCACTTTTTGCTTCCGGCGCTTGTTTCGGATATCGAAGGTCCCGTGCGGGCGCTAAATGTGCGGCGAGCGCCTCGAGCCGGACAGCGATGGCCCGGCAAAGTCAAAACGCGCTCCTCACGCAGACGGACCGCCCACAGCGTAGTTTTTTCTCCTTGACTCGTATCTCCTAGGTGACCGCGATGGTAAAGAAAGCTCAGTTTCTGGCGGGCGGTCTGCTGTCATTGCTGTGAGGAACGTACGCCGGCCGCGGAGGTCTTCAATCCCCGGGATTACTCCAAACAGGTCGCAGCTTGCAAAGCAGTGAATCGGGCGGAGGGAAAAGATGTGGACATTGAGCTATGTGAGCACTTACCTTACGGGATCAGAGACGAAATTGGGAAGCGCGTCACGTCACAGACTATGTGGACATAAACCCTACGGCGGAGAAAACGTTGTTGATGGTGCACGGGTGGCCTAGTCTCTGGAGTAGCTGGAAGTATCAGATTGAAGAGTTCAAAGTGAGCGCAGTGAATTGTTCTCGGAGCCGTTTTTGACGAGCACCCGCTCTTCTATAGCATGAATATCGTCTTTTGATTCCTGACTTGCGTGGGTTTGGATCTTCCACGCATCCTGGAGACGTCAAATCGTCGGGAAACATGGCAGACATGGTCTCCGACATGATATGTCTCTTGGAGAAGGCGAGAGTAAAGAATACCATTTGTGTGGGGTGTGTATTCCGCGTTTGCTCATTTTCTTAGGTTCCTCATTCCCTTTGTGTTTCTTTTTAGCCACGATTGGGGTTCTCAAATATGCTACGAAGCCGGCCGTTCTAGGCCGGACGTATTCGAAGCTGTAGTTGGCGTGGCTATTCCCGTGCGTCCATCAACTCTTATACATAGCTTAGATCCGCGTGCGCTCATGGGTTTACGATCTCATCGATCTATGGTTTGCCTTGCCAGTACATACCAGCTGGCGGTCCATTCATGCCGACTACGGCGCTCCTTGAACACCTTCCGCGTCTCTCGTATCTGGTTTTCTTCGAGGAGCAGTCATCAGATGCTGTCTACGAGTTGAAGAAAGATATCAGACGCACGCTCAGGGGCACCCTACGTACTGTTGATAGCCCGCCTCCGAAAGCATTTCTGATGCAAACAGATTCATTCTTGGCGGGCTGGAGCGACGTCAAGAGGTGATCGTGTTTTTTTCTCGCTGTTTAACATCAGAATGACGTCTTCCTCCCGCCGTGGGACAGATTGATCCCATCCCATTTTTTCTCCTGACGAGGAAGACTATTGGGTTGAACAATATGGGATTCAGAAATTCGAGTACAGTACGTTGTTCCTAGCGTTGAAGTAGAAGTATATCTAACAAGAACCACAGCTTTGGATTTTTACACGACCGAAGTACGTTAGTATGCTCATGATGCGGGGAGGATTTTCGCTGACCAGCTCAATTGCAGAACCGTTATGCTTCTTGGAAGATCGCTCACGAACAGGGAAATTACACCCTTTCCCAACCAGTTCTTAGCGTACTGCCCACCAAGGTAAAGTTCACTGATGGTATCCTGCTCTGTCCGGACTCACGCATGAACGGCTTTCGCAGGACCCTGTCGCGGACTGGGTTCTCGCCGCCAAACTGCTGAAATCGGCGGACTATCTGCCGCATATCACGCTGAAGGTTTGCGATTCGCGTGGTGATGCCAGCATCCTGTTGATCATCTGCTTTTCTCCAGACTCTGCATGGAGCTCACTGGCTGCACATCGAGAACCCGGACGGATTCAACAAGATCCTGCGGGCATGGCTCGGCCAACTTGATGCGCGCGCGGAACATTCACACGACGAGCTCTAAATTTGGCAGCATTCTCCCGTCGTCATTTTTTATTATTGCCTGTGGGTTAGGTTAGAACCTGTTAGAACCGGAGTTTTCTTGTCGGTGATCCGTGATGTAGATGAAGAATGCAGAGATGGAATCTGATCATCAACAGGCTTAAACAGCTTTTCCCTCGAGCGCTGACGCGTGTAACTTAGCTTGCAACGGACACATCGTTCAATTGATAGCAGTGTATCTCGAAACTTTGCGCCTATGCCAGGAGTTGGTAGTAGTCTACGCAACATCTATGAACGATCAGGTTTGTGTCGCATGCGGTTGCATTGTCGAATGATCTGTATGTCCCTGGTCTACAGGCAGCGGTCACAAACAGACAAAGTCAAGGAGGGTCACGACGGAATGTTGAAACTCCGCAAGGATCAGCTTAGGCACACGCTACTGTGCTGCAGGTCAGCCACAAGCCATGATCATTGTATACCGCCCTTGCAGTCGCTCGTCCATCATTTGCCTATGAAATGGCATCCACGACCAAACCATCGATGCCATGCATCGCATTTCCGAACCCCTCCTCTGTCTCCTCGACCCCCTTCACCTTCGAGCGGCGCCATTTCACGCAAAAATCCCTCCCAGACGACTTTCCGTACGAGGCCATCCGCGACAACGGCCTCCAGGTGCACTACTTCGAGTTTCGCGGACAGGGCGCTCCCCCGGACGACGTGGGGCACCCAGGCGACGTCTGGCTGAACCTCAAGCCGGGCGAGTACGCGCTCTACGCGCGCCTCGCGACGGAGTGGGTGCTCTGGCCGGGCCCGCGCAAGGCGAAGAAGCAGATGTTCGCGCACCCGCTCGTCGAGGGGCGCTATCTCTGGTGCACGCGCAAACACGTGCTGTGGTACACGTGCGACGGCATCCGGAAGAGCGCGTCGCTGCAGATGCGCGGCGAGGAGGAGGACTTTGGGCGCCGCCGGTACCGCACCGTGGGCCCGATGGAGCGCGGGGGCTCGCGCACTGGGGACGACGGCGTGTCTAGGATGCCGCTGCGCACGGCGGCGGAGGCCATCGCGAAGATACTGGAGATGGAGGAGGAAGAGCGGAGGAACGGTCGGGAGCCTCCTGAGCCGAAGCGCAGACGAATACGGGACGCGGACTCGGCCTCTGTCGGGAGCTCGACGCGCAGTGCAAAAACGAGGGAGGGAGAGTCGGAACGGCAGGAGTCTGCTGTTCCTGTGTCAGCTGAGCCGTCGACGTCGACCGCGAGACCCCAGCCCCAGCCATCTCAGCCGCCGACCGACCCACACCATCGCCAGCCATATAATGCCCACACCTTCCCTTTACAATCCACGCCATCGTCTCTGAGTCAGGCGCTCGAGCCCCCTGTAAACATCACAGTCCAGCCGCCCATCTCCCGCCCCGTCGTAGCGCCCGCCGCATCTCAGGCGCGAATACCGTACACACAGCCGTCGACTGTTACCGTCGTCCCCGTGACGGCACAGGCCGTGCAGACCTCTGCCCCCATCCCCACGACAGCTCTGCGCATGCTGGAGGGCGAAATCCACCGCATGCGAGAAGAGACGCGGCGTCTGGGCGAGGAAAATCGCAGGCTCAATGACGAGAACACGCGCCTGACGGAGGAGAACCGGCGGTTACGCGCGCAGCCCTCTGCCCTCTGTCCGCCGGACTTGATCAGCGCGGTCAAAGACTCGATGGCATCCACGCTCGGGTCCCGCGTCGCTGGCCGTGAGTACCCCCTGTGATCCACGTCAGCCAGTGCGCCCCTCACACCGTCCTCCCTGCAGTCTCCGTGGAACTGCAGGAGCAGCGTGCGGCGCGCGCAGAGGCGGAGCGCAAGCTCGGTGAGTTCCAGGAGCAGCTGCGAAAGGTAGGGCGAATGCGTTCCTCTTGAGCCAGCGCGCGGTGCCATATCTGCTTTGCTAGATCACCCAGGCTTTCCAGCTCCCTGTGATGGCGCCTGTGGAGAACACGACGCTCAGCACGCCCGGGCCTAGTCCCCGGCTGTCCTCGTCCGAAACATGACGTCTCCAGCAGTCAGCCGTTCCTGCTCGCCGCGATCTTCTTATCTCGTGGAACGACGCAGAAATGTACAGCGCTCCTTTGTTTTATTCGTGCCTCTGAGGAACAGTGTAGGCCTTGCGAACAGAAGTAGCTCATTCACCAATACCATAGGCAGGCGCGTTCTCAAGCATTGGACAGCTTGTCTGCACCTACTCATTACTGTATGTTTCTCTTTTCTGGGAAGACGGGAGAGGATGTATCACATATTGACAGTATCAGCAGTCTTGTATGCAACAGTGGAACTTCATATATCAACACTGTAACAATAGCTGGCATCATTGGATTAATTCGATTTTACTTTTATCTCTCCATCGAATTCGTAGATGACAGGGAGTGTCAGAGATGGTGATAGGGCCAAGGCGCAAGTCGACGAAAGCTAGGGATTGAAGATAAGGCTCAGACGATCCTTGTGCTTCATACCGACGATCGGCAGGGTGAACTTCCTGTGACGACCTTCTGGGAGCATACAGTAAGCGTCCAGCTACGACAGAGACTTGCGAGATCAAGAATTCCTCAGACAGTGAATGGAAGGAAAGTCAGCTCGTCCGTGTGGAACTTGCAAGAAAAAACTTGCCTCAGAGGCGTGCTCTGTTTTATAGTCAGAGATCAAATGGTCACGGAAATTCTGGACAGGCTGATGACGATGAAGAAAACCAACGCCAGAGCGGCGAGCATCGAGACATTTTCTGAGTTAATCCAAGAACGCGTGACTTGCTAGTGGGATCCGAAGAGGTCGAAGAGCTTGCCGGGAACATGCTTTCGAGAAAACGTACCTTCGAAAGCGAGCAGATCCAGGCCAGTGCTTCGAGAGGCTTCAAGAATGTTTAAAATGCCCTATGAGCAGATGATACAGACGTCTATACATGATTAGAACTCGATGTCCATGGTGCCTTGAGCATGCAGGCCAGGTGTGACACGATTGGGTCGGGCATGGCTCCACTGTCCAGGTACAAGCTCGAGCGCATGAACCTTAACACGTTCACGTTGAAGACGCCAGTAAAAAGCATATTCGAGGCTTAGGCAGAACCAGCCCAGCCAAGAGTAGTTGATATACCGAGTCGAAGGGCCAGTCATAGATCACCATGATCCATTCTAGTCCGGGCAAAGGTGACGCTCAAGCATGACGTGGGCGGGCAACCGTACGAGCGCACTTCCAGAGGGTCGTGGAGCCAAAATCCAAACGATAGAGCACCGACAATGCGGGAAGGAAGAGTAAAACGAGATATTGAGATATTTGAGAGCTCAGAGCTGTAAGCCCGTCGAAGACCAGGAAGAAGTTGAGCCAACCAATGAGGTCCGTTCGGGGCCGGGTACATATGTTTTGGGGTCTTTGTGGTCGCTTGTTGCGAGTCTGCGAACTGTCTGCGACTTTCGTTCCAAAATTTTGTTTTTTTGCTAGCAATGTGGCACAGACGCACCGTGTCCTCAACATTTGACACCGGACAAATGTAGAATTGTTCTCATGAGGAGGTTCGAGAACTTGAAGGACTTGTGTTCGATACACGGACACTGCAGACTCCAATACCGCCGCTGAACGAGTTGCCGCTATCTCGGCAGAAAGATGCATGGACACGGCCCTATGCGTCAGTTTTAATCTTGAGGTTGAATTGATCTCAACGCTGTGCGCCTTTGAGTAGTGACAATGGGTGAAGGAGGCAAGTTTGGGAGGGGTGCCCGAGGTCCTGCTAGCATGCTCGCCGGGCTGCGGAGTGTGCCCACAACCATCCGAAACGGTGAGCGTGGACTGAGTTCTGTGTTTGGAAGGCTTCTGTTCCAGTGGCGCCGTGTCCTGGTCCTCGTCGACCTCCTCGTCGACCCTTCTGGACAGGCTGAGCCTGTGGCAGGCCCCGAGTGCCCAAGTCGACGGATATGGCGTCACAGCCGTCCGAATCGCCGATGGGTTTACAGTCATAGCTTCTAATGCTCACAGAGGCTCTCTTTGTTCAGAATATGCTCGAAATATTCTATTTTCTTCTTTGTCTCTTACCTCCATCTTCGCCCTGACTCGTTGCCGCGATGGACCCTCCCTCGCCCCAACCGTCTCCAGCGCGTCCCTCGTCTCCCCGACAACTCACCGATGAACCGTCCAGCGATGCCCACATTCCGTTCCCTACAATGGCGCCCTCGGAGAGTGCTGTGGAATCGTCGGGTAAGTGCTCGATTTTTTTTTTCGTAGAAAATCTTGCGCCGCGGCTGTGTGTTGCCCTTTTCCCCACATTCTTGCGATGGAGTCAATTTCGCGCTGTGGTTCACATGCTTGGCATATGGGCCCACGCGGGGTTTTCCAGCTCGACGCGTCTTTGTGGCGCTCGGGGATCCGTGGCGTTTGCTTCCCTGGTTCTTTCTTGGGTGTTTGAACCCTACCCTACTTCGCTTCCTAAACAGCCTCACGCCTCTTGAGCTATTCGTATATCATCCTACAGCTACCTGCTCTGTGATTTCTACGCTGGTCCATCACAGGTATGTGCCGGGTGTTGCCGTTCACCGACTATATGCGCTCTGGGTCTCGAGCTCCAGCCAATCCGGCTCACAAGGAACCATGGGTTCTGCTGTATGTCTGCAGCATAGCCTGTACGACCGCTGGAGTGATCGTTATGTTATTGGACGCATACAGAGAGTGCTTTTGCTATTAATTACGGGCGTTTGACAGCTACTGTTTCATCGTCTTTTTTCCCGCATCTGTCTTTCACGAGTCTCGATCGTTCTGCATCATCAGTGCCACGATGGCGCATGGTCTCTCACCGCTTCGTCAAGAAACTCATCATTCCTTGACAGGTCGAGCCGACCCTCCGAGCTCGAAATCTACCAGCTCCGACAAGCTGTCTGAGCTTCCTCCACAACCTTCCCCTGCGCAGGCGGGCCGCAGCCTTCGCGCCCAGAGTCGCGCGTTCAGGAGGAGCCTGGACACCCCGGGTGCATCGGTTTCGGCGCCAGAGATCCGCGTAGCATCACCGGCAAGCCCTCCGGTGTTCCCCATCTCTCATAGTGTCTCTCTCTCGATGAGGCAGGGCGAGTCTGAGAACTCTCTCGGCAGAGAGACTCCGTCTAGGCAGCGCGTGTCGTTTGATAGCGACCGCGGCTCCTGGCCAATCCCGCACCAATCGCGACAATGTAAGCGCCACGTACACATGCGCAGCAGTTCACAGTCCCTGACTAGACTTCCCGTTGCTCCGCGGTGATTGGTAGTACCGAGACCTCTCCCCGCCAGTGACCCTGTCCTGCCCGCCTCGAGCACGCTCCCGTCCATCCTCGCCGCCCGCTCGCATCACGAGGGCACGCATGGGCACACGCGCTCACACTCGCGCAAGGAGAGCAACGACTCGCCGACGCGCTCGCAATCGCACTCGCGCTCCCGCGCCGCGTCGCCCCTGCGCGCGTTCCTGGACCGCTGGCCCGCGCTGCACCGCGTGCACTCGCGCGAGGAGCCCTTCGTGCCCATCGATCCCTTCCGCTCGCGCGCGCACTCGCGCTCGCTGCTGCACCGCCTCGGGCACCCTCACCACCCTCACCACCACCACCACCGCCAAGGTGCCTCGGAGAACGATCCCGAGCGCGGGGGCGCAGACGCGAGCCCCGGGGCGGAGTGCGAGGACGTGCTGGCGTGCTGCGGCGTCGCGTTCGGCGCGCGCATGCTCGGGCGCACCTCGCACGAGTTCGTGACGGACACGCTGCCGCGGCAGGCGTACCTGCACTTCCTGATGCGCCTCCCGTCGGTGTACTTCTCGCGCGTCGCGCGCATCTTCGAGGACGCGGAGGTGAGCCGGCCGGACATCGAGCGCATGATCGACGCGTGCATGCCGCCGGTGGAGCGCGCGGGGCAGGAGGGCAGGTCGGCGCGCGCGGCGGAGACGATGATGCGCGCGGAGCGTCTGCCGTTTCCGGAGGAGTGGAATCCGCCGCTGGTGTCACCTGCGCTGGTGCGGTTCAAGCAGTCGTGGGAGGCGTTCATCGATTCGCTGTTGCGCGAGTGGAAGACGCTGAATGTGGTGTCTGCACTGCTACTGACGTACGAGGATTTCTTTCTGTTTCGCTCTCTTGGCAGGAGCTGATGGTCCTTTGTTGTTGGCATTGTGCGATCCAGAGCGATCATGACGATGTTCCAGATTCCGAGCGCGCTGAACGATCCGTTGACGCGCACGGCGGCGTTACTGTCGCTCGTGTGCGCGCTGATGAGTCTGTCCTACGGATGCATCTACATCGTGCGATTCGGGACGATGAGGAGCATGTACAGGGCGTCTCGGTGGGCGGAGGTAAGCATCCTTCTCGTCTCTAGAGCAGTGCGACGACTGACCGTGACGTCGACCTGCAGGAGGCGCAGAGCTCACGGACCTCGATCTTGTGGAACGTGTGGGTGATGCTCGCCGCGCCCGCGGTGTGGCTCGCGTGGTCGATGGTGACCTTCCTCGTGTCGATCCTGTCGTTCGTGTGGCGCACGGGCGCGACGGACGACCCGGCGGATAGCGACGCGGGCGCGCGCACGCTGGGGCCGCTTGAGTCGCTGGGGCCGCGCCTCGCGATCACGGCGGTGCTGGTGCTCGGGCTGGTGTATTTCGCGCTGATCGTGAACACGTTCCGGAATTATGGGGGGAGCGTTGGGCGGTCGCGGGGCGGCGATGGGCGCGCGGGTCGGTGGAGCGGGGAACGAGGAGGGAGGAGCGGGGCGGGAGAGGGCGGGTGCGGGCGCGGACGCGGGGGCTGGGGCTGGGGCAGGGGAGGGCGGGGGAAAGGGAGGGGACGAGGCCATGCGGGGACGGAGCAAGGGGACGTGGCACGGGCGCCGAAGAGAGAGGAGGGAGCAGTCGCGGTCGGGGATGGGGTTGGGGCTGACGGGGGTGAGAGGTGATCGGCAGGCGGCGAAGAAGGGCGCGGTCGCGGATGCGGATGCGGCAGAGGGGGACGTGGTCGTCGTGGAGAAGGTCGAGGGCGACGAGTCGGAGGAGAAGGAGAAGGGGACGCGGAGCGCGTCGTTGTCGCCGCTCGGGTTCTGAGCTGCGCGTGAGCGGCTTCGGTTTCGGTGTTTTCGTTTTTCGTTTTCGGTTTTTGTTTTCTTCGGCGTTGGCGTTAGCGCTGGCCGCGGATTTGGCGGATTTGGTGCGTTCGCCTGCATCTGTTTTTTTTCCTCCTTTGTTCGCACCTCAGAATTTCGACTTTCGCATTGGATCTCGCGCGCCCCCACTACGCACACGCCCCCTCACTCGGATACCCTACTGCATATATGATATGATCTCACGACTCTCATGTCCCGCGGCGCCTCCCTTCCACCCCCCCTGGTCGTGGCCCACGATTCACGGTTTACGATTCATGAACTGTTGAACTATTTAGTTCGGTTTGACTTGTGTTTTGTGACTTATGTTTCATGTTTATGTTTTCGTGTTTTTTATACCAGTGTGCATGGTTTGTTCGTGGCTTGTGAGGTGTGTGAGGTCAGCCCGTCGGGATCAGGGAAGGTGATGGTGGTTTAGGGCGGAGAGGACATTACTGGAGTGTATTTGGTGCTGGCGTGCTACAAATGGAGCAGTATTAGGCAAATGCCGGCTTTTGGAGTAATATTGGGACTGATCAGGATCGATTAAGGCCAATTATCAGTATCCGAAAGTGGACTTCGAGGCAATCATTCTTTCCACTGCACCGTCACTTTGATTTCCATACTCACGGATAATCGCGTCGCTCCTCAGCGCTCGGCAACGCAAGGAGGCCCTCGGCATCTGGTTCTGCACTTGTTACTTATGCTAGGTGCACCAGTTGAGAGGGTGTGCCGAGCAGGTTGTTCATTCGTTCGGAGCTCAATCTTGAAGAGACCTTTAGGTCGCCAACCCACCCTGTTTTTTGCGATGGCATCGAATCTTCGCGAGCTGCGTGGATCAGGTATCTTCTCGGTATCTGGAGTTGTCTTCGACTCCGTTGGTTCATTTGGCGTGCTGCTCGCATCCTGGGTCGCTACGCTGATCTTTGCTTGTGGTGAGATCGATATGTATCGGTTTTCACTGAGTACATAACGTCAACTTTAGGTTCCGCTGGTCTCTCTTCTTGCGAGTCTCCTTATAGATGAGGAGCAGCCAGAGGTCGGTTTCGTGGCTCGAGCTGGCAAGCATATTCGAGACCACGCCTTCTGGTGCCAATTTCCTTGCGGTGACCGCCGTAGTCTTCCTATCGTGGGCAATGCTTCCTCTTCCTCCTGTCGCTCAGCAAACTAAAGATTCAGTGTGACGAACTCAATCGCGTTCGCCTAATTCGCGTCTGCTTTGATTGATATCGACATTGAGCCACTGGATCGAGACAGACTGCCTTTGTTGACGTTTTGTGGAGCAGGTATGGTCTGTATCGCATTTTTCGTTGTGCGCTCTGGCCTCTTTTCCAATCAGCCGTCGGCGTGTCAACGGAACGGGCTCTGCGAACTTTGTTCTTCAGTCTTGTGTACGGTGAAGACTCGACTGGGCTGCGAGGATCGTGCCTGTAATGGTGGTGTGCAGCTGCGCGGGCAAGATCGTCGAGTGTTGTACCAACAAGTCCTGCCTCGCGGAACATCTCTGGCCCCTGTCTCTCTCAAATGCACTCTCGCGGCTATCGTCCCACTCGCAGTTTCATGCTCGGACCTACCTTCATATCCGAATCTTGTGTGCTCCATTCGTCGGGCATTTGACGGCGCACTATCTGTCGGCACGTCTGACCCCTTGCGTGCTCTAGTCGGGTTCGCTGCGTTACGATTCCGCGTCAGTAACCTTGCAGTTGGCCTATGGCTCATGCAATGTATGTTCTTTGTTGTGATCCCTGGTGCGCTGTCCTTGAACACTCACTCCTGTCTCTTATACGCTACATGAGAGGGCACCTATAGAGCACAAACGAGGCGATGATTCGTTCTGGTATGCGACACAAGTATTTTGTTCTTTTTTTGTTCTGTGATTGAGGTTTACCAAGAACTCTCGTAGATATTGCGTCGTCGACCTTGCAGTAGTTGGTGTGAGTCACGCCGCGGTCTACAGGATGCTGATGGAAATATGAGACCCCGTCGGAGCAAGAGCCCTTACGGTCCGTTCATAGATTGATATTGCTTCGATCTCAGAGCAACCATGGTCGTCACTCGGAATGCCGCAATCGACGACCTGCCCAGTTGAGCGTGTTTGCAGTCTCAGTGTCGTGGTGCAAAGAGCTGTCAGACAAACTGGCAGTGTATTCCAATGTATCGTGGTCGTAGAAAGCTCATCGTGCAAGGCTTTGCCCCAAGCCCGGACTGGATGCGTTAGAAAAAGAGCAAAGGAAAAATATTCGGTGGTTGCATATGAGGCCGATGACCTTGCATCGCCGTTGTCCACTACCACGTCCGATCTCTCGGCTGTTTCAGTCTGCCCAATATGGTAACAGCATTTCCCTATTTGGCCACGACTAAATGGCGCGTCGCGACGCGTTGCTGGCCGGCGCCTGTTGTTTCTGACCACCATGGCTTCTCCTCCTCCCTACTCAGCCCAGGACATGTCTGCAACCGTCGACGTTGTCGTATTCAAAGCATCTAACAACGGATCCCGCGAATCCAAGGCTACTCTCAGAGGCCTGCCCCGTCCCGTCAAATACGAAGATGTTGCCGCGGAGCTCGTTCGACAGGGTGCGTTCGGCGTAGTGTGGGTTAGCGCGAGGGCGTGCTGACCGGATCGAAGGTTTTGACAAGCCGAAGGCTTTGATATACAGCTCGCTAGAATGCTTTGTTGAAGTCACCGATGGCCCCTCGGGTCGTACCGGAGACGGGCATTGGCAAATCAACATGTCAGTTTCCCTGATTCTCTGCCTGTTGAGACTGCTGTTTCGCGGAGCTCACTGGCTATGACCTATATCGATCTGTAGCGACCAGCCGTTGCTGCATTTTTACAACAAGGTCTTCCTTCCGGCTAGTGCGGGAGGCGCCCTGGAGATGCCACCTCCTTATGACACCAACGAAGCGCGTCTGGCTCACAATGGCCGGATAGGCAAGTCAACGGGGTCAACATCCGCTTTCACAGGTCAGTTGCGTGCCGTCGCTTGTCTTCTCGATACTCACGTCGCGTATCTCAATGTGCAGGACCATTCGCGTTCCCGGTGCGTCTTTCCTGCAATTGTCACGTGCCCGGTGTACTCAAGTCATTTGCAGATAATGACAATCCCATGCCCTCCCTCCCGACATGGGTCCGTTCCAGCTCTTGTAAGTGTTCACCTGACCCCCTCTTGCGTCTCTGCCTCATCAATAGCCACATCCCAGCAATGTGGGCAGCGCGACGGACACTCTCCCTAAATCTGTCTTGAGTAAAGGCGGAGCATTCCTGGTACGCGCTCGGTCTCGACGTCCTAATTCCAAGTGTCCTCACGAGCGGCGACAGAGCATGTACCAGCGCGAAGCCATGTGGATGTCGTTCAACTCCGCAAGCCCCAAGGAGTCCTACGCCGTGAAGATCTCCGTTGGCGGAGTGAACGCTCTGACCGGGGTCCCGCAAGACGCGAGTTCGTGCGGGAAGCAAGATTATCTTCCGATCGGTGGTGAGGGCGGTCAACTGCAAGTTTTGCGCTTCTTTCTCTCCGTCGTACGTCACTCACGCGCGATACGTCGATTTAGGTGGCTCGTGAGTAGTTTGGAATGATA
Source organism: Heterobasidion occidentale (assembly GCA_039111635.1). Classification (NCBI taxonomy): domain Eukaryota; kingdom Fungi; phylum Basidiomycota; class Agaricomycetes; order Russulales; family Bondarzewiaceae; genus Heterobasidion; species Heterobasidion occidentale. The sequence goes on along the minus strand of JBCAQO010000108.1, from coordinate 8,669 downwards.
AACATGCGGTGACCCCAGAGACTGACTCTGCATCAGGACGGCATTTCCACAGCTCCGGGCGTTGTGCGGCGTGCGCTTTCTCTGTCGATTAACTAGCAAAATTCACAGCATTGACATGTTCCCGTTTAGAATTTGTGGCGATGCCCCTCGGGAAGGATACACTGTCGAGGGACAGGTGACAGGAGTCGAGGTACACGCTCTCTCGACGTCCCTGACACCGTCCTGAAAAGCTGACTGCGATCCGCTTCCGCAGGACGAGGGCGGCATTCAAATCGACGTGTACCCGCGATACGCTACCAGCGTTGAGTTTGAATGCGGAGGCTCTCCGCTCGACCTGTACGAGAGCCCGCGACAGCTCGGCATGAGCACGGGCTTTATGATCGAGATGTGCCCGAAAAGGTAGGGCTGCGACGATGTCATTGCCGGCGGTGTTGGCTGACGACGTAACAGCGAGGATGTCGTGTTGTTGGAAGTCGCGGTTCTGTGAACCCTTCTAGCTCGACTGTCGAATTGATGGCGAGATATACCTCTGGTGCGTTCTTCCTTTGCAGTTGTTCCAGTGCGTGGTATTGATGCGGTGCAGCGAGTTCACTTCGGTCATCCTTAATATCCAGACCACCAACGGAGACGCGTTTGTTGTTGACTGCGAGAAAAGCGACACTATTGAACACCTCAAGACGAAGATTGAGGATTTGCAAGGGATATCGTCTCAGTTTCAGAGGCTGATACATGCGGGGAAACAGCTTCGGGATGGACTAACCATTTCCGGTGAGAATTGCCTGGCACTTTGTCCGATGCAAACGGGCTCACGCCACATTGTTCCTCTGAAGACTATGGGATCCAGTCTGAAGCGACCGTCTATCTAGTTCTGCGCATGGTGGGCGGCGGCCCTGGGCCAGAGATCCAGGACATGCTGGCTGGCTTTGCGGCAGGCGGAAAGATATCGCAGAAGATCAACCGCGATCCGCTGCCCACTACCGCCTACGACGAGAGCAGGGTCCAGACGTTCCACGTCACGGTGATCAACGCGGCCTGCTTCACCGCCGTCACTGGCCTCCCGAGCCCGCCGCCGCCGATCACGGCCCAGACGTCGTGCAGACCCCGTGCGCGCACTGTGTGCGGGAGCTGGCCACACATCGGCTGTCGTCGTGCGGGCACGTGTTCTGCAACGCCTGCTCGAGGGCGTCCGCAGCGTGTCCGTCGTGCGACGCCGCCATCACGGGCCACAAGCGCTTCGCGGCTGCGATGCTGGCGCCTGGGATGGAGGATGCGGACGGGGTGGACGCGTTGTCGCTGGACGACAGGATCGTGAAGCTGCGTCGGGGCGCGCGCGGCGACCGGGTGATCACTTTCAGACTGGGCCGCTGTGCTGTCTCGGGTTTGTCTGGTGCTGAGCGTAGTGCGAGATAGATGGAGCACCGGCACCGTCGGGGCGCTGTGTTCTTGTGACAGGTTTGGTTGTCGGTGTAGTTGTATTGCGAGTCTTAATGCTCATCTCATGCTGCGCTAATTTCTGCAGATGTCTACGAGGGCTTTGCATGAAAATGAGAAAAACAGACTAGATACGTTGCTGGATTTCGAGCTCGTCAGGGAGCTTTCCTTCACGGTGCAAGGATGGGAGGACGGCGGGTATGTCTCCGTACTTGTCCTCGGGTTCATCGTCATCCGTCCAATTGCGTGCGATCATTAGCTCCGATGGAACGGGGGACAGCAGGAATACGATTTCTTATGGGGTCGGCAAGAAGGTGAATCTGGTCGGAACGAGTCGGGTGTAGGCGCTGCGCGCAATGACGTGAAGATGTGGAGAAGAAGACGTTGCCGAGTGTCTCAGCCACGAGAGACGCGCACAGAAGTAGCCTGCGATGTAGCCTGAGAACGAGAAAGAACTTCCCTGAGTCATCTGCCAGTGAGTATTGAAATGTGGTGATCTGGAAGGGGCTGGTGTCCGTTGCAGCGCCAGAAATGGATGAAAATTTGATGAGAAAAGTGCATCGTGTGTGTTCGAACAGCATATCGGAGTTGGATGGTGGCAGTTGAAGCTGAAGTTTGCCCCCGGGTCTCGGGTTGGGTATGAGTCGTCGCGACACAGATATGGATGAAATAACGTGAGTCTTGGCGGACCTCTCGTTCAAGACTAACTGCACTTGATTCGGCTGATTGCGTGTGTAACAATTTGATTAGACCAAGCTCCTGCAAGAACTTCCGACTGTAGGAACCGTGCCTTCTTGCTACAGATTCCTTGTTCGGAATATGGCAAACAGGGGCCGATCACAATTTCGGAAGAGTCATGGGGTAACGTTGTGCTAGAAAGAATGGAGGAGATCGCATGCAGATGGGGATGAACCGGCGCGTTTTTCCTTCTGAGAACTTACCAGGTGGGATAGGGGAAAATTCGTCTCGGAGTGCCGACGGAGCGATCGCACGGCGCACACTCAAACAAAAGCGAAAGCGGTCGCACCGTGGCATCACGACCACAAGTAGATCGTGCAGTCGCTAGCGTCATGAACTGTCAAACAAAAAGGCGGCGAACCTAAATCAACGCAAACTACAATTTAGCTCGCGCGGAAAATTCAGCAAACACGAATGTGTACCGTACGTACAACTGCGTGTTTACCTTCACGGCAAGCAGATGCCAGGACATGTTGAGTTGCTTTGCCTGATGTGCCGTCAGATGTATGGCATAGATGCGGGAGCAGTAGGAATGCTGACAACGGCATGAAGCATTGCATAATGACGTGCGTGTACCCCACTGACCTCTATTGAAACCACGCCTGTTTGGATCCGCGATCGACAAGCATGGACGCTGTCAAAAGGCTATCATACGCAGATGTCAGGTATGCAGGCGCAGAGACAACTGTCCCATGAAAAACCCTGCGCCGTTAGGTGTACGGTGTTGATGTTGATATGAATGCGATGCAGAGTACAAAGGGCACGCTCTTGCGCAACCAGAAGTTCACAAGATCCTGCGTACAATCACTACCATTGCGTCCGAGGACTCAAGCAACACTGTGACTCCTAATTTGAAAGAAACAAGTATCAGTAGATAGAAATGTGTTAGCCGTGCAAGACGGGATGTCCGTAGAACAGAGGCATAGGAATGGCGAGATTCACGATAACATCGTAGATGGCCAAGTCGGATCTTGGGACATTCGGCCGCCGATGGGTTTTCAGGTTTTGCATTGAGCACCCGCGTGCGCTCAATCACACGTAAAGAACTTCGTCTACGTAGCGTATCGTAAGAAGACTGGTCCGATAGTTATTTTGGCTACGCTGCGCACGCGTGATTGGTGGAGATTGTCGAAAGCACGGAGCAACCTGAATGCCATGTAGAGCAGTGTCAGAAGTAAAGGGACACAGAAACGGTTAGAGCGTCGAGAGCGGCCTGTGACATGATACGAGTTCATGTTTAACGAAAGCTAAGCTGGGGCTGTGGAGATGAGAAGGGGGACAGGAACACAAGATATAACTAAATACCCTTGAAGGTAGCCGACATGCCGCCCGCCACCAATCTTCAGAGTCCCATGCCCGAAACGCCCACGACTTTCCACTGTGCACACTTCTCCTACGCCCCCCTCGAACGCCTTCCCCCTGAACTGCTCCACACTATTGCCTTCCACCTTCTCACGGCTCCCCCACCCATCCTCGGCCCCCCCGCTTCAATCCTCGCTCTCCTGCTCTCCTCCCGCAATATCTATACAATGCTCGCACCTGCGCTCCCGCTCCTTGCCGCTCATGCGTTTCCCGTCCGATTCGATGCGGATGCTCTGCACCGCAGGTTCGGGACGCATCAAGTGAACGTCCCTGCTGTGATGGCGGGAGCTATGCGCGGGAGGTATGAGACCCTAGCGAGAATCAGACGGGCGGACAAGGAATTGGAACAAAACACGAAGCTCATAACAGACCTATGGATTGCCTACATAATGCTCCTGGAGCACGACCACACGAACCGCGCACAACTTCTTCAGTACGCTGCACTCCCCCGCTTCCTGTGGAACCTCGTCCACACGAGGGGTCGCCGCGGACTATGGTACGCACGCACGCCAGAGAACATTGAGGTGATGAGCCTCGTTTGTTGGCTCTTATGGCTGACAACGACGGCAGGTAAGTGGGCGATCGCTACGTATTTCGTGGCATGGTTTGTGAGTTTTTGACCTGAACGTAAGCAGAACAGATAGAAGAAATGACTCACGAGGCGCGGGAGAGTGTCATCCGCGTGTTTGTCCCATTCCTCACTCACGGCTTCCAGGTGAGTTTACGCATCGCGCAGCGTCGCCTGCCTGTCATTCTCTCATTGATACCCCTTTGTAGTATCCCTCCTATTACTTCCCCGCAACCGAGTTCATTCCTCAAGCTTCATCAGACACAGCTAGGTCCCTCTCTCTCCCTCCCATCCGGATCGTCACCTATGCTGGTCGAACCCTCACTCTCGCCGCACCCGCGCTCGTTCCCGGTGCGACCCTCCTCATCGCCGCATTTGTGCAGGCACAGATGAAGGACAATATGCAAGTTGAAGACGTAGATGAAGACGGGAATCCCCGTACCCACTCGCTCCGAATATGGCTCGACGCACCGAGGCTCGCGTACGACTATGACAGAGATGACGGCCCACCAAGCGAACGGCAGGACGAAGATTGGAAGCGCACTGTAGCTTGCGGGGATCCGTGGGCGGTATTTGCTTCGAACACGCCGACAATCGGACGTATGTATACGCCCGGTACGATGTCCGGAGCGTGGACTGGGCTACTAGCGGTGCGTGATAAATAGACACTTTGCAGAGTGTCGAGGTGAAGTGTCTTCGGCTATGTCGTTATGCGTTCGGGATTGATACTCAGCCTCCCCGATCTTTCAGTTCACCATTTTTCACATCCCACAGCTCCAGAACCAGATACCAGGCAACAATAATGGCGGCGACGACGCCGCCCCTACTCTCGCCCACGATGCATCTGCGGACACCGCGCCACAGACACCGGCGCGTATCATTAGCGAGTCGCATACGAAGCATCGCCCGCTCTTTGCGACGCTTCGCGAATATCATTGTCTCGGTCCTGCTACGCCGCTACGCGCCGGCGCCAGCGAGGAGGAAGCATTGAGGGCGTTTGTGCCTAGAGAAGTAAATCTAGAGCTTGAGGTGAGTGGGCACATGTTTTCAGGCGCTGAAGGACCTTTGGACTGATGATGGCTTCGCAACGTTTTGATACTTCGCAACGTTTCGATTTTGGGTGCGGGCAATAGGACCGGTGTCGGGACGTGTTAGAGATCTATGACCCGTGAAGGACACGACACATGTGTATTATCGGTTCATGAGCGAGGATTCTGAGATGCCGTATTGTGAGGAGGGGATGGTAAGGGTCAGGAGCTTGGACAACGGAGTGGGTTCCAACGGAATAGACAGCGAAGGCGACGAAGAGGAGACGGAAGGACAGGGTGAGGAGGAGGAAGAGCAAGAAGAGGAAGACACTGAACAGATGGAACACATTCCGAGCGGAGTGAATGACATCCTCATCATCGGTGAGGTGCGTGGATTGTGATGGGGTTCTTCCTGTATGCGTACACTGCTGACGTTAATCTTGTGGGCACATATTCCTGCTCGACCTGGTCATTGGTGGAAAGACGGGAGACGTACACGACGCAGCATGGGGTTGGTTTGGATTCTTTGGGCGCGTGCGCTTGCAGGACGGGCTGGTGATGGTCGTCCGGTATCCCGTGCGTACAGCATCATGGCTTTATCCTCGTTTTCCTTCGGTGCTGTTTGGTTTGCCTGTTCGCTTACCCCCTCTGTGTTCTTTCTTCACACGCTTTTCCGGCTCAAATCGCCCAATCATCCATTCTTGGGCGTATGTATGGCCTACGCATTCCCGGACATTGAGCTCAATGCCCTCGCTGCGAACGTAGGTGGCTGGATCTTCCGCGGATACGTCCACGCGGGTAACATCTGGGTCGGTCGCTGGCAAAGAACAGAGATAGCAATCGCAGACATGGGGTTCGAGGGCGGTTTTACACTGGCACGGGATTGGTAGTAAAGTGTGAGCTGGCGGTAATGTCCCCTCCCCGACGCCTGATTTTGTCCTCACCGATAGTATTTTAGGAGACGGGCCGATAGGTGTTGCGGTGTCATTGAGATACTACGTATGCACAAGGCTTGCTACTCACAGGTAGTTCAGTTGCATGGGGAAGAAGCGGAATGAGTTGATATATCAATAAGAGGAAGTGTACGACGTACTTACCGACCACGGCATCAAGGTTCAGATATGATGCATTGTACAACCCGAAAACCTGCCGGATATGGTCCAGTGGGCACGATATCAGAGGAATCAACACATCGGCCAACAAAGCGAGCTGAGCGACAAGATATACAGATTAGCAGACACTTCTGCCTTTGGCTCGGCAGAAAGCCGATATCTCCACACACACAATGTGAGCGCAAACGCTGTGTAGAAGTAGTTCTTTTCTCCAAGCCTTGTTGTCTGCGCGAGTTTCGGAAAGAAAGATCTCAAAGCAGGGATACATCCCGCTTGCCGTCTGATTCCCGGATACAGAGGGATAGTTGGTCTGCGAGCATGAAGAGAATTCGTTTAACCTCACGTGGGTATCGGCGGACGGTCCTCGATCTCCTGCATCACAAACGCCAAGTCAACTGTTAGTGAGACCCAGATTCTCATTCAACACACGCACCAATACTGCCGCGACGAGCAACGAACCCGGCTCCGACATTGAGACATGACTACCGCCAGCTATCGCTTGTGCATTTGTGGGCGCTGGTTTTGAGGCGCAATAATCGTGGAGTAGAGATCTGTAAAACTGCGTGAGCTGAGGAGCTGAGGAGAGCTCTGGAGAGCTGCAACTTGCCGTATACATCAGCAAACTGGAAAATGTCTGTACCAACCTGGACAGATGCTCCTAGGCCCCTAGATGCCTCTAGCAAGTCCCCGATTAGACAGACACACCGGTGTCTGGACAGATATGTCCAGATGCACTATATATGAAATGATTAGATAATTGTCATCAATAGGACAACTGCAAAAATCAATCTGCACTGTTCAGGAATTGAACCCAGAACCTCTTGAATCATTCACCGGCTGTAAGCAATGTCAAGACCACAATTATCCACTCCACTATATGACTATGATATTCTACATCAACACTCGACTTATAACAAGCTTTTTGAGACTTGAAAGAATTTTGGGATGCCTGAACTCAGTGAGGTGTCATCTATTTTCGCATTTTTAGCATCCATTCATGGAAGAATGATAGCATATGATACATCATTTGAGAGCTATGATACAGGGAAGTATCTCAATATCACTAGCAAGCTGATATTCAACAGATAGCACTAATGACAGTCTGGTACATTACTGGGAATTTTTTTCTCAGCTCTTGTATTGAAAACTTTGAAGCAGCACTGACATTACAAACACTGCCTTTCAAAAATGTCCTCCTAGTCAGCTTATTGATAGAGCACCTTATCTGTCTAAATCTAGGCATACGCAAACATCTAGCCAGATGTCCCTAGATGACCTAAGCATCTGGGAGCATCTGGGGCTCTGGGACTGGCTGGGACTGGTTACAGGTTTGCTGATGTACTGCGCCCTACGTGTGACTAGGCGTGACTAGGACGCTTCAACTCCTGCTCTAACAATTTCTGTTAACGCCAACATCAGTAAACGAGCAAAAAAGCTTGCATCACTTCTATAGACTCCGCCGCTCGCATAGGAAATGACAGGATCAATGCGAAGCCATTGATTCCTGTAAAACTGTGAGACGTGGCAAAGACATGGATTGGTAGACCAAACAAACAATTCAAAGTAGATACATGCGAGTGACAAATGAGAGTGCAATAAGGAGGGAGAAGCCCGCAGGGGTTCCGACACCTAACTAAAGAGGAAGGCAGGCAAGCAGCGATAGGGGGGTAGGGCTCAGGAACAGAAGGGACATTATGGAGGGAGGGTCTGAGCCAAAGAGAGCTAATCGCTGTACTGCAAGCAAACCTAATCCATTAGATATCCAGTTGAGAGTGAGGAACAGGAGAAAATGTACAGGAGCTGACAGAACACCACATGAAATGGCAGGAGCGAATAAGGTGCGAGGAGTCTAAAAAGGGATATCAAAGGCCACATAATGATCAGGGTAGAGGGCATCAGCCTTGAAGCTGCCATTCTCTCAAATCTGTCTCCTTGCACTGTGCTGTGCGATGGCCAACAACTGGTCGAAGGTGGGTGCAATGCTGCCATGGATCGTCCATCTGGAAGCTGACCTGGGGAGAGGGGAGCAGATGTATCGAGGAGCCAGGTACGGCAGAGGTGGTGGAAGAGGAGAAGGGGAAAGGGGTAGAAGCCCATATGAAAGGAATGGATAGGAGGATGTCACGTCCAGCGTAGGTGGAAATCCAAAATTCAATCCAGTGCAACTCAATTGCTCTAACACCACGGACCTCACCACAGAGGTACTGGAAGCGCCTAGAGTCAATGACAGCAACACGAGAGCCAATGCGAATGGTTTCAGCAGGGCGACAGGAGACATGCCAGGAAGAGAGATAGTTGGGAGATTGCGTAACAGCATGGGGTATGCATGAATGGGTATGAAAGTGACGACTGGTGGAAGAGGGCCTGCTATGGAAGAGGTGGGAGAATTCTGTCCTGAAAGTGCAGTGAAGCCTGATTGTGGGGATGGGA
>JBCAQO010000107.1:0-29772 GCA_039111635.1 Heterobasidion occidentale | reverse complement strand
TATGTGCATGATCTCCTCGTCAGAGCCTTCCTGTAGGCGCTCTTCAAGATGGGGGACCATCCGAAGTAATTCTTCATAAACCTTGTACTCCCGCCTCTGCCTATCAAACAATGAAACACGCAGTGCATGACAAGAATGATTGATTCAGCGAGTTGGCCTTAGATAGGAACGGCTCACTCATATGTCAAGGACTCAGGCTCCTCAGCCAGCTCTCCCATTCTAAGAAGACCACGTGTGATTATAGACTGGACGTTGCAAAGAGCGTGTACAGTCCGTCCAAAATGACGACCGTGATGAACAAGCGGATCTGTGAGACACCTTGCGGAGGGTCAGAGGTCGCCCAGGCAGGCGAGGCAAAGTAGTGCTTACGGCCTTTTCCTGGGGCCTAGTTGAAGAGCACTAGGCTGACGTTTATCACCAAGAGAGTGGTCCTCAGGCATGGAAGTAAGAACGGTGCGTCGATGAGAAAACGGGCGTGGGACCTGGTATCGCGTCCAAAGTTTTTAACGAGCGAGCAAGCGAACGAGTCATAAACTATGGTGAGTCAGAAAGTCAGTGGGAGTCAGAGCGAGTCACCTCGGGTAGGAGGAGGAAGGTCGGGCTTCGGGTATCCAAGCCAATTCGAAGCGACCCTCAAGGGTATTTAGGACATTGACCTGCTCAAGGCCATCTCATCCTGCACTGCCTAGCCATGTCGTCCCAACCTTTAACTCGCGAATCACTGGTCATCTCCATCCCTTCTCGTCATCGCCGATACCTGGACAAGGTTCGGGGATCTGACAACGCGGTTTTTCAGTACGACATTCAAACAGGGGAGATGATTCCATGGAAGTGGTGGGTCTTGTCACCTCAAAAATTTGAAATGTCTGACGCACAATGCAGGCCCGTAAGCTTAAGGGAGGGGGACCGTGTCGTGCCTTCGTCTCTGAGGAAACACCGCCTGACGAATAGATTTCTCGGGCCGTGTTGTTTGTGCCCCTTGCTCGAGAGAAACGGACCACCGGTGTTCACGGAGGCAGCTATGTATCTTGCAACGTCGGGTCCTTTCCATGGTCAATACATTGCTCGATGCGCACATGGAGTGTGTGGATATATAGGTCAGTCCCCATCCAATGAGCGTGAATACACACGACTTACCAATCTCACAAGTTCGCCTCGAGCATGCCTACCAACGTATTGGTTGTCCAGTGCATATGTACGCGCCTCGTGGTGAGCACCTCGAGATCAATCTCTAGGTCTAGAATTGACTCCCACGCAGAGGCAACCGAAGCGCGCCCACGACCAGTGCTACACTTTAGCGAAGCAGGATATGTCCCCCTGAACCCCTTTCCAATGCCTCTGAAACGCACTCACGCACAAATCGGTGAGTGTCAGTACCTGTTTGACATTCAGGTGTAACTCACTCACCATTTCAGATGTAACCTCGAACGAAAACCCACTTCTCCGCCTTGTGCAAAGGCGCCGTGTCTCTACTCAATATCGACCAAACCCGTTGTATGACCTCCTTCGACAGATGGACACGAACATTTATCCAGGTGTTTCCGAAGAGGCCTTTTCCAAATTCTTTGTGAAGTGCTCCTGTCGATTGATCACGACCCGTCGGGCCTTCGCTCACCACGAATGCCCGTTGGAAGTAATTGATCTCACCACAGATTCAGATAATCAAGGGGGATATACCGATGAGGAGCAAGCTACAGAACTCTAGAAAATTAGTACCAAAGCGTTGACACCATAGGATTCATATACAGCCATTACAGTCAGCATAGAATTAATGTACAGCCATTAGACTCAACACCATAGGATTGATACGTAGCCACTCATTTCAATATGAACCGGCTCATATGCATGAAGATCAAGTTGTGGGAATGGTAAAAGTGCGTATTAAGGGAAGAACCAAAGACTCAATGGTCAGCAAGTCTGCGAGACAGAACAGTAGTGGCCATGTTCTACAGACTCGACAGCATATGACTTTGAGTCTGCACATTACGCTACGTACTCACCTTCCCGAGAGCTGTTGCCATTCATCAGAAAGTTTGAGGAGTTCTGCCTTCAGCATCTCACGCATGGTGGGAACGACGCCCGCCTCCCATTCTATTTCTGCCCCTGATGCATGCCCCTTCTTCAATGTCTTGCATGATGGCCCAAGGGCAATAGATCAGGATTCGTGATAGCAAGCATCGTGAAGACTTACCGATGTCGGTCTCATGAACATATCCGGGTTTTTCATGAAAAGATAGTTGAAGTGGAGAAGGTACAAGCCACAATCATACTGATTGGGTTGCATGGGCACCTGACGAGGACATTCATTCGAGGCATACATCATACACAACAAATGTGACCCACCTCAAACTGTTTTGCATGCGGTTCGAACAGAGGCGTGATATTGATTCGGGCCTTGACCTCCTCACATAGATACTCAGCTAAGCGCCGGCCCGTATTCCGACGCTTTCGGTTGAGAGAATCGAATATAAAGATTTGCGTACTGGCAAAGATCAATTAGGAGTAACAGTGAAACGATCATCATCGTTATGGCTCACGCGTGGACCCAACTTGATGTAGTCGAGCCTTCGCTATCCGACAACATAGTCCATCCAAGTCGGTGCGCCGAATCAACGGCAAAAACAGTATTGTATTTAGCTGGCGGGCGCTCGAATAGGCCTTGTGGATGGCTTATGACTGCCAAGTACCAATGCTGTTCCGCCCTATCAGTCATGTCTCAGCAATGTAGTCACGGAACTAAGAAGCTTGCTCGCACTCATCATGTATAGGGACGATCAAGAACTTCTTGCTGAAGATATCGACTCTGTTTGTATGACTTTTGGCTGCTTCATAGCCAGCTCGTCTACGAAAAAAAAATAAGCGATCTTCACAGCGCTCCATGAGACGTAACTCACAATCGCGTATAGAAAAACGTGCTATATATGTGTACCTGGTCCATAGCAACAGAATCCTTCACCCTTGACTTGGCATACCACAGTCTTTGTGTTCATATGAGCGAGCACTCGGGTTTCGGATAAAATCGAACACTTACTTTAAACCAAGATTGATGAGATTATCATTTAAGAATCTGCGAGGTTTTAGTCGCTCCATATCCTGTGGTCCGATATCAATCGCGCCATGGCCAACAAAGGGGTAAGTCAAAATACTGTAGAAAGTCGAGAATAAGTGACAATTTGTATGTATTCATTGATACATACATCGCGCGAGTGTCCGATCGAGCAGATGAGTCAGATTGCTTTGGCAAAGGTACTTTCGTGGGCAGCTCTACCTCAACATCATCATCTTCAGACGTGAGAGAACTGAGTGGAGAGGATGGAGGAATAGGTAATGCCTCTGAGACCGTTGGCAACGAAGCATCCTCTAGAGCTGATGCTGGAGTATTTGAGGAATTGAAGAGAGGTGGGGGCGCCGGCACGGTTCCTGTGCCAGATCGTGGAAAACCAGTGTCAAGAGATGATGCTTGTGTGCGAGATGTTTTGATTGGCTTTGAGCCAAGAGACAAAAGAGGCTTCGTTTTTGAGATATATCGTGGCGAGATTGTGTTCGAGGCTACCGCTATAGTTGAAGAATTTTTTGATTCATAGAAAGACTTCTGTCGGCGTACGGCAAATGTAGGATGCGAAGATGCTGCACTCTGTTGCAAGGGTCGTTCGGATCGTGCCGCATGTTTCCTATGGTATGATCTATATCGGCGGCGTCTGGAAGGCACGCATATCAGACTTACGCAATGGGGCACAAAGCAGACTTGGATAACACCCGCTTAGTGTGCGCAAGAGGCGATGGCACTCGCAAGGTGCTGGGTGGCAGAGACGCACTAGCATAATCTTGTGTGAGAAAGGCTGAGATCGTGCGTGACAGAGTGAACATACCTCGCCGACGCAAACCCCATAACAGCGTGCATCCTCGCCACAAGATCCTTCGGCGGTGGTTTCTTCATGGAGCGAGCTAGCTCCGCATCTTCAGGATTCAATAGCATGATTTGTCTGGACGTCGAAAGGCTGAAGCGATGGACATTCGAAGTTTACTCGTCGAGCACAGCAGTCCTGCAATGAGCAAGACTGAGTGATGTCGGTCACCCGATACCACCTGCAATGAGCAAGTGAATACCTTCGTGGAAGGGGAGACGGATGTCGAGAGAGTCGCAGAAAGAGGAGGTCCGTCACGGAGTGCGTTGTGGAAATGGCCAGCCTGGCAATGCCCGAAGCAGCGAAAGTTTGCCAAGGGAAATTTCCCACGTCCCGGAAATATCCGGGTGAGGCGTATGAGTGTGTATGGCCGGTTATACACGACCTTATTCACCTTCATGACCTACGATGACTACATTTGTTGCAGGCTCTCGAACGAAGACTGCGTTAGACAATTATGCTCTGATGAGGGGAAGGCTTTGCACGTTGTTGACACATCATATTCGATCATGGACTTGCGGCGACCTAGTACGTCGGACTGACACGACGGGGTTTGTCCTGCTCGCAGTGAGTGAAATTGCGCCTCGTGTGTCTATTTAATCCGATCTGCCTCTCCCACATATTGATATGCCCTTTGGCAACGTACCACATCACTCTAGTGCCATATCAAAGGAAGATGAGTGAACAACGCTCTTGCAATCATGACAACAGGTTGGCATTCCCCGAGTTGCCTAGCATGCCAGACAGGAGCGACGCGCCTCGTTGCAGAGTGTTTCTCGACGGCAATGGTCCCCTGTGCCGCGTTCTCTTATCTACTGTTCACCAGCTTGACGATGACCAGACGGAAGAACATCCCTGCGTCATGCCTTGGTGCTATTCTATCCCCCTCACCCTCATGAACAAGGCTATGGCTTTCTTCGAGTCACTGCGGCACCCCGACGGCTCACCCATCGTCTATCCTACACACGAGAAGGATCTAGAGATGTCGCCGAGACACATGTGCGAATACACGTACATCTGGAGGCTGCGGCGTGCGTTTCTTAAGGCAATTTACGCGGCCAGTTGCAATGATCAGATGGGAAGTAACTGGCGATGGCCAAAGATCCACGGGTACCTGTATCGGGAGTACTCTGGTTACGGTCACGATCGCGCACAGCGAATGTTCTACCGTGAGGATGAGCAGGCTGTGGGCCAGGTTCCTTACACTGTGCCGGACGTGGCCCAAATGAGTTGAGTGTTTTGTTTTATCTGAGAATGTGGCTTGCTGATCGTACTTGGTCCTAGATTGGGCGGCGCTGCTCAACAGAGACATGAAACGAAGGAAATGGCGATCCTTTTTGTGGCGACATATCAGCCAAGGGTATGATTCGTTTGGAGAAGAAAATGTCAGGATGTGGTTCGCATGGCGCGAACGCAAGTACTCCATCAGCGGGGACCAATTTCTGTTCGATGATGATATCCCGCCTCGCCTCGCCTATCTAGCATCCGGAACACAGGAAGCAGAGGAGGGTAAGTCAGCTGAATCTGGAACGGACGTCAGCTGACCAGAAGGCATGGCGACAGTTGATCTTGTACAATCCGACGACGAAGGCTCCAGTTTGATCCATGTTGAAGCGGATAGAGAGCAGTCATTGTGATTAGGACAGGTCATCCCACTCGATCGAAAAGACAGATTTTTCAAGTTCCACCATCTCTGATCGTATGAGCGCTTCGTATTGTGGTCAGTTGGCAGTCGTGTGCTTTGTCTTGTGTTGTATGTTTATGAGTAGTCCCCACTGAGAAGTTTCGTATCATGATGTACAAAAGAACGTGGTTATTTGGTGTTCATATTAGTGATGTCGATGAACATTTGTCGTCTATAATGCTGCGTGGTTGAAGCCTTGCTGTGTATGGCGGTCAAAGTGTCGTTTTATTCATTCCGCACGACAATGGAGGTTCCCACGAAAACTAAGCTCCCCACGAGACTGCACAACTCCCGAACACACGAGAATGACATCACACACGAAAAACAAAACCGCACACACATGTTACATCTCGGTCAAGCGCACACGAGACTGACCAGTGTTGCGTATCATAAACTGTTTCGCAAAAAGATAATAAAAGTTGAATGTGGATCACTCTAGTCTCTACGCAAACGTTCTATTCTTGCTAACATATGTCCTGGACAGAGCTGCGCGCCTCTTCACTATGCTGTGCCACTGACACATCCATGGCTCGTCGCGCAAGGCGTCTCCGATCTCGAAGACAGCGGCGAGGCCACCCTCAATAAACTCAACACCCTCATCGTTACTCATCTTGTTTGTCCTCCTGCCCGCCCCGACTCCGCCCCGTCCCTGCCACAGGACGCGCTACCGGCTACTGGAAAATCACTAAGTACTGCACAACGCAAGCCCTCCGCATCGCCGGGTCCACCCCGGCGCGGCGCCCTGACCCTCGCCTCTAGCTACGGCACTGCAGACGCGCCTGCCGGACGCGGAGCGCGCGCTCTGTGTCTCGTTCACGTTCATGCCGTTGCCTTGCATGGCGGTGGGCCTGCAGTCCGCATGCTGGACGAGGGACACTTTGTGGACGCAGATCAAGAAGGAAAAGTGGGAGAGCGCGGTGATGGAGTGCTTTGAAGGCGCCTTTAAGAGGTGCAAATGCGGCACAAAGGAATTGGAGGAAAGGGGGGGACATGATCAGAATGGGGTGTCGGCCACGGTGTCGCCGTATCACGTTGGAAGCTTGTCGTTGATGATGAGCAGCCACAGCTCTGCCCCGATCGCATGTGCGCCGCTCCCAGCGACCTTTGTCTTCGCGAGGGTGTTGGCGGAGAGCAAAGGCTTGAAGAGCCAGAAAATCTACGTCAGGGAGCCCGGATCATTCATGAAGAACTCGTACGCCTGCGGCGCAAGGGGGCACGTGTCAGCCGGTGTGTGGGAACACGAGCTGTTGAAGCCAAACCAGCGGAGCACACCGAAGGAACCGCTGTATGTCGCTGGATATGACGATCAGATCTTTATTTGCGCCATAGAGCGCTGTCTTCGCATCCAGCTTGTCGTACATGCTCGCAAATATCTCGGGGAGGTGTGTCTGCTACGGCTGTGAGTATGGTGTGGTCACGGCAGCATCGAAGGGACAGGGGCACGTACACGGAACTCCTTGAGCGTCGACTGTTCGCTCGCTGTGAACGTCTGGGCCGGTGGGCTCCGGGACTGCTGACTCGACGTGCGTTCTCCTTTCCTTGCTGTCGCATTTCGTGTGGTCACGCTTGCGGGTGTAAATCGAAGATCCCCGCGTCAACTGTATGTATGCGGCCGATGGAATGTGACAAAGTCCATTTCTTCGTGTAGTATCTTACCGAAGAAGACAAGGCAGTCGAGCAGTTCGAAACCACGCGCCGCACGGCTGGCATCAACGTCACTCAAAACAAGGACGAGGAGCGTGCGTGGGCAAGAACACGGGCGCGAAGACGAGGGGGAGCCAGGCGAGGCGATGGGCGATGGCAACAACGAGGGCGACAACGAGGATAACAACGAGGAGTGATGGAGGGAAGAGTTCACAGGATAGGCAATGCAAATTGCTTCAGGGAAAACTGGCTGGACAACTTGCATGAACTAGAATAGCATCCCAGTTTAAGTTACCTCCTCATTAGCTTCTTTACAATTTATGAGAGTGAAGACAACATACCGCGCTGTAGGGCCCTCTGAGACATCTTCTCTGCCGCGTGAATTTTGACCCCAGACCTGCAAACCGTATGAAATGTCCTGTCTTTTCATCCCACTACCTACGTCTCCGAATTCACTGCTCTTTCACCTCTCTCCCCTACCTCTTCCCTCCTTCCAACAGTGCCAATGTAACCCTCGGCATCAATATCAAGGCTGTGGTTGTAGATCAGGGATGCGGCAGAAAAGACAACAAAAAACCTACAATTCTGCGCGAACAGATTGAATGAACCCACAATCGGGCGGATGACGTCCGAAGAAAAATCGAATCTTGCCCCAGCGCGCGCGTCGATGTGGAACGAGGTCGAGACTTTAAGACGGTACCAAGCGTATTTGGGGTTCATGATTGAGAGTAGGTCGTGATGTGTGGTGAGGGTGCGAGGAGCGCAAACGAAACGCGAAGTGTGAAAGGGTTTAAGGAGAAAGGCGAATGCGAATGGAGAGCGAGTATGGTGAGCGAATGAATGCAAGCGCAAACGGATGGTAGTTGAGGACGTCACGTACCCGACACATATCCCCAACGACGTTCTCGCACGTCGAACAATCGATGTGCACTTTCAAGGCAGCGCGTCGTTCTTCCATCCACCAAACTCGACAACAGCGTACGCGGTGGCTTCTGTGAGCGTGGCGAGATCCGTGTTCTGCGCCCCAATGAGCATGATATGCCTCAGTAGCCCAAAGCTGGTCGGTATGCGGACCTTATTAAAGTCGTATAGAATCCCTCGAGGCGACTGATGAGTTTGTTGGAGAAGGTGAGTCCAGGTATAAGCATAAGGCCACGCTTCTTCGACCAGAAGATTGAGGCAAAAAACCGGAGAAGATGTCCTCTGCTGCGGCAAAGGCGGCTCACCGCTCAGCGAATGTGAAGCGACGATGAGAGATCCAGCGCGATGCCCAGTCCATCTTCCTCTTGATGCAGAGGATGATCTCAGTAGCATCGCAATTCGTAGGTCCAGTCTCGTTGTGAATATTTTCCATCATTATGTGCAACGCGGTGAAGCAGCACGCTGCCTGATGGAGTCGCAAAGAACCACGGCTTAAAAGTAGTGGATCTCTGGAGGAAAATCGCTCTCAGAAAGCTGCTCGTTGGGAGGTTAGATGGGGACAACACATTTCTGGAGGAACATCGCTCTCAGAAGCCGCGCGACGCCATTGGGCTACGGCCGCTTGATGGCAGGGTGGGACGCAAAGGACGAGGGCCTACGAGCAACGCATTTCTGGAGGAACCTCGCTCTCAGAAAGCTGATTGCCGAGAGGATATACGAAGATGGCCTGGGAACATCACATTTCTGGAGGAACCTCGCTCTCAGAAATGTCTCTCGACAGCCGCGAACCGCGCGCCGCCGTCTGATTGCGGTAGCTCGATGGCAAGGTGCGATGGAAAGAGCTTCGGCCTATGGGCAACGCATATCTGGAGGAAGGTCACTCTCAGAAAGCTGGTTGCCGGGAGGATAAATGGAAAGGCTCTGGGGACAACGCATTTCTGGAGGAAGGTCGCTCTCAAAAAGCTCGACAGGACGATAGAGGTGGCCGGCAAACAGCACATTTCTGGAGGAAAGTCGCTCTCAGAAAACTGCTCGTTGGGGGGAGAGATGGGGATAACACATTCATGGAGGAAGACGCTCTAAGATATGTGTCTCAACAGCCGCGCAACGCCATCTGACTACACCCGCTTGATGGCAGGGTGGGACGCAAAGAACGACGGCCTATGGGCAGCGCATTTCTGGAGGAAGGCCGCTCTCAGAAAGCTGATTGCCGAGAGGATATACGAAGATGGCCTGGGAACATCACATTTCTGGAGGAAGGTCGCTCTCAGAAATGTCTCCCGACAGCCGCTAAACACGCGACGCCGTCTGACTACGGCCGCTTGATGTCGGGGGAATGACAACGCACTTCTGGAGGAAAATCGCTCTCAGAAAGCTGCTCGACAGGAGGATAGACGGTGGCGGAGTGAGAGCAACCCATTCCCGGAGGAGGGTCACTCTCAGAAATTTGTCGATAGAGCTAAGAGCTGGTAATATGACGACGTCCGTACAGACATTCGGCCAAAGAGTGACCGTGGGACCGAAATCGCTGACCGTGGGAGCGGAGCTCACATGACTTCAAGTTGCCCCACTCATAGTCCTCAGGCGGTCGTCGTTGGGCAGCATCGTGTTTCGCGGCTGTCTAGGCAGTTTCTGAGAGCGTTTTTCCTCCAGAATTTGTCTTGTGGCGTCCTTATCGGTTGAAAGCTTTATTCCTTCATCTTCAAGTCTCCCTTTCCTTCCAGTCATCCCGCGGTCGTCACTGGGCGGTACCGTGTTTTCCGCGGCTGTCTAGGCAGTTTCTGAGAGCGTTTTTCCTCCAGAAATAGTCTTGTGCCGCTCTTGTGCCACATCTGTTGAGACCTCTACTTTTCGTCTCCTTCACGTCGACGCACTCTCCTCCAGCAATTGTTCCGCTTCGATCTTTTCATCACAATGAAAGCCTCCGTCTCCCGAGACCAATACCCCTGGGTTGAAGTCACGAGGTCGCAGCAGTCGGCATGGGTAGTTGTCGCATTTCGCCCCTGCCCTACCATGAGTTCCACATCTTACATCTCCAGAAACGCATTCACCCCGCCAGCGGACGTGACCTTCGACGCTGATCCATCTCGTGCCGGACGCCTGAAACCGTACGATTGGGCAGTAGATCCAGCTCCTCATGACTCGCGTTTTCCCTGGAGGCCCTTCATCCCAGTTGATCCTGGATCCATCAGGGGTGACTCTTCGGAATGGATTTTTCCAGCCTCCGAAGCAAGTCATGACTTTTATTGCTTCCCTTCTCGGACCATTCGCCCAGGATTGGTCAAGGCACACAACCAGATCAGAGCTTTTATCATCCGTTGTACCAGTGCGTTGAGAGACATTCTTGACTGGGATGGCAACCGGCCTCTCGAGGTTAGTGTGTTGCAGGAAGGGATTGTCTATCCCTGGAAAACTGAAGAGGATGCACATATCACCTTTTGGCGATTACGTCGTCCCTTTCTCGACTGCTTTGGATTCATCAGCTTTCTTGTCTGGAGGATTGAGCAGGGGTTTGGGCCGAAAGTGAGTGCTTTACAGGGTTGAGGTTTCTGCTTATATCTCATGTCTTGCTTTCTAGTGGCGTGATCGTCCTAAGGCTCAGGCCTCTTTGTCATTTGCTTTCGACCAACTGGATAAGTTCATCTTGGGCGCTCGCATCCGTGGAGTCACCATCGTCACACAGGGCTATCCAACCTGGGGTCCCGAAATGAAGACGACTTGGGAGCTTCTCAAGCTCGCACGAATCAATATTGCATACTCTTGGAGCGCTCGACAAGCGGGAGAGGTTCAGCGCATTCGGTGACCTCAGGCCGATCGGTGGCGACTTAACGGGAAACCGTTCACGATTGTGTCCTACAAACCCCCGCCACAGACAACGTACCTGGCAATGCTGTGGGGTGACGATCGTGGCATCATCGGCTCCAAAAAAGACAGAAGATGGGAGGATTACTACTGTTCAGCCTCTTATCTATCCGCAGACGATTGCGTCAACGTGCGCGTGTTTTACATGGAGACACAGATCGGGCTGGATCAGGACGATAGTGACGCTGAAGATCGTGAGGGTTGCACAGACCCTCCCTCCATTAGGGGGCGCACTTTCCACCTGATCGACTGTGATATCAGCCGTCTTCGCCCAGAGAAAAAGCACGCAGAAATACTCAAGAAGAGAGCAGCGTCTAACAGTCGCCTTTCTGCGGTTCTCCTATACGACCACGATCGCATTCCTCGTTCTGCCCTGTCTCGACCTGCCCCTCCTCCGCCAGCCCCTCCTCGCCAGCCCCTCCTCCGCCAGCCCCTCCTCCGCCAGCCCCTCCTCCGCCAGCCCCTCCTCCGCCCCCTCCTCGCCAGCCCCTCCTCCGCCAGCCCCTCCTCCGCCAGCCCCTCCTCCGCCAGCCCCTCCTCCGCCAGCCCCTCCTCCGCAGCCTCCGCCAGCCCCTCCTCCGCCAGCCCCTCCTTCGCCAGCCCCTCCTCTGCCAGCCCCTCCAGCCCCTTCTCCGCCTGCCTCTCCTCTACCCGCCCCTCCTCTGCCTGCCCCTTCGCAACATCAGCTGTCAAATGTGTCGCCTGGTAGCAATACGTCGTACAGGGGTGGTACGTTGTCCAGCGGCAACACGTCACAGGAGGTGCAGATGCACATTGACACCCCTGGTGCAGTGTCATCATCATTCCAGCCGCACTCTGAAGATCACGTTCAAGGCGTTGGACGGTCCGAGTCATCGGAGCATCTCAGGTATGCGTTTTCTTCAATCTCAGAGCGCAAAAACATTACTGACGAATATTTTTGGTGCGCAGCACAACAACAATGCTAGTTGACTCGCAGAGCCAGTATATGGCAATGGATATCGATTTGGAGGACCGGGGCACGGGTTTGTCTTCGTCGTCAGGCCCTCCATGCATTGTGTTGTCTGACTGCGACGCGATGCGGGAAGGCTCGTATGAGCAGGATGTGGCGATGAATGTCAACTCGGAGGTGGAGGACCGGGTTGAACGCAATTCTTCATCCAGTCATGCTCTTGTCGGCTCGAATGACGATCCAAGCGAAGACGATGTGAGATTCTCGCGTTCTCCGAGCCCTGTCATCGTTCATGAGGGACATTTGGAGGTACACGCGGTCACATCCACTGATGTTGTCGACAGGGAGAATTATCCTCCCGCCTTTATTGCTGCGCTTTTCCCGAAAGTCTACCCCGCACCTCCCGGCAGTGAATTCTTAAGAGGGCACTGGATAGCACCAGAAACCTTTCAATCTGAAGAAATGCTCATTGTCTCTCCCGGGACGCTTGCGTACTTAGACAGCATCAAGGAAACGACTTCGGGAGGTTGGGCTCCCTATGCGCCGTTTGACGTTAGACCTCTGGCTATCGACACTGGCTTCTTGCGGGTATCTCACGTCAAGCTTCATCCGCTCACTGAGATCTGGTTGCTAGCCATTTTGGAATGGAAGGCCTTTGAAGTCGAGGCGTTGCTGGAGGTGATGTTGCAGCATGGGATGTCGTTCCGTCTCAGTTGGAATAGCATGTGGGGTCAGCAGAAGATCGCGGCCAATGCTGAACGCCGTATGAATGAACCTCGTCCCAACTGGGTGGACGGAGACAACTTCCTCATAGGCGAGCGACAAGACTCTCTCTCCTCCTTTGGCCAGCTATATCAGGAGCGGGTTCGATGGCTCCTGCGACAACCCTACGCAAGACGTCTTGTGGCGTATGGTGGCCTGGCTTGGCGCCTTGTCATCCATTTTGGGTCCAAGGACATAGTTCGGAGCTACCTGGAGGGGCCAAGTGAGGCATACACTGTCTGGGGTGAACGATACACAGCTGGATCAGATCGCGAATCGGAGTGCCCAGAAGATGAAGAGAGCGATCTGGCTCTCAAATTACTCCTGGGGTTCACGGCGCTACCAGGGAATGTGTCTCTGTGGCCCAGCATGGCCCTCTGGCGTGCCAGCTACCTCTGGAATGGTTCGTGGTCGTCATCTGCCGAGACATGGTTTCAAGACATGTTGACGCGTCTCCATGACGGCGAATTGACGCCTCGAACTTCTGTGCTGTGGTACTACACATTGCGGGGCCGGGATAAGCGTGAACGTGGGGCGAATAAAAAACGTCTGGGAGCTGACAAACAGCTGGCGACCGTCCGGACGTACAATCAAGACGTCGTCCTGGCTTCCGCGTTGCATACCCCAGGAATACTAAATGTAGCACATAAGTTGTAAGTAGAATTCTTGATCCTGTCAGGCTGGCGACGTCATTTTGAGATCGTGCTGCCGAGGATTCCGAGCATGTTTCTTTTCTTGTTGAACCTTGAACTGGACTACATATCCAAACTTCTCCTTGTTATCGATGTATTCTCGATTGCTGGCTCTTTCTCACAAATGATTTTGTCTCATCGCCAAAGGGCCTTGTCATTATATACACGTCGTAATCATGTCTGCTTTCAGGAGTCTCAGTGAAATTACGAAGCTACAAAGAGCGATTCACAGCTCTCCGGGCACCCCTTGGGACCTGTCGGTGGGGAACGGGGGAAGTGTGACACGGGAACGACCGAAATGTGAAAAGCGCTCCTGCCCGCGATATTGATCACCGCCCTCACCAGCGCATCTCGACATGTTTCTCCACCCACCTTCCTGGAACAGTAGGCCTTCCTCCTATCTAGATGTCGAAGAGCCTGCCGTTTGCAAGGTATGTGGACCCACCTCAAGGAATTGGCACCCTTCAGACTTTTTTTTCGCAGCGTCCTGATCAACTGGTCGTCTCTTTCTTATTATCCTTCGACGTTCGAAAGCCTTATCCAGACTATGAAAAATCTGCGCGGCTGGACTGCATGTCAACTATGACCGAGCTGTACACAGATGTGTACTATAGGCATCTTTTCAACGACATGTCTCGAGCTTTCACTATGGTCAGTCAGGGTTGGATTGGCGAGGCTTGGAGGGCTTGGCACCCAGAGTTTTCCTTCGGGAGTTATTATGCTCCCAGGGATAGGAGTGGAGATTTATCACCCACTAGCAATTATTCGGAGGAATCGGAGGTAGGTGATGGCCTTTTGCTCGAAGGCTCTGAGTTTACATTGTTCCCCAACTCCGTAGAACTTGTCTCGACATCATTCGCGCTCGAGTAGCCCTGGGTCCGTTCTGCATCTGCCGATCCCCCAGGTTCTAGCGACACCAGCTGTAATCACAGACAGGGCTTCTTCACCCTTCTTTGGCAAGAGCGTAGTGGACTCCAATGTTGTCAGCTATAGTGCTGAGCCGTCTGGTGCGCCGACAACTAATGGGAGTGTCTTCTCAGCGTCATCATCGCCGGCACTCAATGGCAAAAGCGTAGTGGACTTGAATGTTGTCAGCTATAGTGTTGAGGCGTCTGGTTCGCTGACGACTGATGGGAGTCTTATCTCAGTGTCATCATCACCGGCACTCAGCACAGTTTCAGCTACTCACCCCATTGCTGCTGAGCACTCTTTGATGGTCTCGCCCTTGCTTTCCCTGGCAGGTGCTAGTGCTATCCGTTCTCCATTGCCATCGCACAAAGCGCTGGGTCTTGATTCCTTACCGGTAGCTAACCTTTTTTTGATTTGTCGTAGCCTGGGGAGCTTGCCTCATTCTCTCTTAGCCTCGGTCTTTTACATTTACAGCTGGGTTTTGGATGATATTGGTGTGTTTGATGATGATGGATGGGGACTACACTTCTGATTGTTTAGAAATCTTCTTACGCGCATGCTGGCTCGTTCAGCGTATTATACGTTTACTTTGAATGAATTCAGATACTCAAAAGGATATCAGATTGCTTGATCGAAATTCAACACCCGATTGGCCGACGCTGATCGGAGTTTGTCGGAATCCGAATCACGAGCGTCGATGTTGAACATCTGACAATGTGACCATCCTCCATCAATGTGATGCAGCTTTCTGAGAGCGACTTTCCTCCAGAATTGCGCTGTTTCCAGGCCACCTCCATCAATGTGATGCAGCTTTCTGAGAGCGACTTTCCTCCAGAATTGCGCTGTTTCCAGGCCACCTCCATCTATTGTCCTGTCGAGCTTTCTGAGAGTGACTTTCCTCCAGAATTGCGCTGTTTCCAGGCCACCTCCATCTATTGTCCTGTCGAGCTTTCTGAGAGCGACTTTCCTCCAGAATTGCGCTGTTTCCAGGCCACCTCCATCTATTGTCCTCGAGCTTTCTGAGAGCGACTTTCCTCCAGAATTGCGCTGTTTCCAGGCCACCTCCATCTATTGTCCTGTCGAGCTTTCTGAGAGCGACTTTCCTCCAGAATTGCGCTGTTTCCAGGCCACCTCCATCTATTGTCCTGTCGAGCTTTCTGAGAGCGACTTTCCTCCAGAATTGCGCTGTTTCCAGGCCACCTCCATCTATTGTCCTGTCGAGCTTTCTGAGAGCGACTTTCCTCCAGAATTGCGCTGTTTCCAGGCCACCTCCATCTATTGTCCTGTCGAGCTTTCTGAGAGCGACTTTCCTCCAGAAATGTGTTGCTTGTAGTCCCTCATTCTTTGCGTGCCACCCTACCATCAAGCGGCTGTAGTCAGATGGCGTCGCGTGGCTGTTGGGACACATCTGAGAGCGATCATCCTCTTAGAAAGGCATTGTCCTCATCTACCCTCCCGACGAGCAGCCTTCCGAGAGCGACTTTCCTCCAGAAATGCCGTGCCTGTAGGCCGTCGTTCTTTGCGCTCACCCATTTCCATATATCTCTTGTCGAGCACCTTCCTCCAGAAATGCGTTACTCAAAATGCTGTCATTCTTTCTGATTCACCCACCGGCCGGAGTCAGACGGCGGCGCGCGTTTCGCGGATGTTGAGACACATATCTGAGAGCGACCTTCCTCCAGAAATGTGTTGTCCTGTCTATCATCCCGACGAGCAGCTTTTTGAGAGTGCCTTCCTCCAGAACTGCATTGTTCTTTAGCCGTGATTTTTTGTGACTCCACTGGGCAGCGCGTTGCTTCTACGCGTTCCATATTATGACGGAAGTTTTCCACGACGAGAACTGGACCTACGAAACGCGATGTTGTTGAGACCATCCCTTGCGTGAAGAGGAAGGCGGACTGGGCACTGCGCTGGGTCTCCGATCGTCGCTCCACATTTACCGAGCGATGAGTCTTCTTTGCCACAGCAGAGGATATCTTCTCCTCCGGTTCTTTCACCTCAATTTTCTGGTCGAAGAAGCCTGGCCTTGTGCTTATACCTGGACTCTCCTTCTCCTACGAACTCACCAGTCGCCACGAGGGATTCCACACTGACTCCGCATGCTTGTTGTTCAGCCATCTCAAGAGGCATCCACATCCTAACAGTCGTCCACATCGTCGTCGAATGCGTTGTTATCGAGGAGGAGCTCTTGACAGGTGAGTACATGTTGATCACTACTGTAGCATTTGATGCTAATTGGATGTGGTAGATGCCCTTCCTACGGGGCTGATCGGTATGAATGCCGAGCTGACGTGACAGTACATCGAGTTTGTTGCGGACCGCCTCGCTCATTGCCCTCGGTGGCGAAAAGCATTACAATGCGACAAATCCCATCGACTTTCATGATCGCTTTGCAGAGCCATCTGTTTGAGAAGCCGGCGTCGCTGTGACCTCCGCTTCTGCGTCGTCAAAGAAGGTTTGCATTGCGAGTGGGTTTGAACAACTCATAAATTTGCGATGTCACTTACACGTCTTTCTAGCATTAATGGCAATGTTGTTCTCCGCATCGGACTGTCACATTTGGTCCACTGCTCGTCACCTCATGGTCGCCTGGGGCTAGACCGTGACATTGTTTCTTCTGGATCTTTTACCTGGATACATACATATGGATATCGTCGCGCGTTTTGCGACTGCCGAGACGTCTCTGAGAGTGGCCTCCTTCCTCCAGAAATACGGTGTCCCTATCTATCTCGTGCACCTCTCTGAGAGCGACTTTTTTCCAGAAATGCGTTGTCCCCAGGCCGTCGTGCTTTGCGTCTCATCTTTCCACCGAGCAGCCGTGATCAGACGTTGTCGCGCGTTTCGCGGCTGTCGCGCCACATTCAAACCATTTTCCACAACGTTGCTCTTCTCACATAACCATCCATCCTCCCGCCGAACAGCTTTCTGAGAGTGATCTTCCTCTAGAAATGCTGTGTCTTCAGGCTAAACGCGCACCCCATGTACAGCCGGCGGGTTGCAGCCACCGACCCACACACATCGTGCGCGCGGCCTCGAGAATTTGCTGATATACTTCCACGCAGCCGAGGACCGACCCGCCTGTCAAAATCCACGGGACGCCCTCACGCTGCGACGCCTGGCCCAGGATCGGAGGAAAGAGAGACGCTGCAATGATGCCTTCGCGGAACCGCCTGACTTCTTCCTGGCCCAGCGATCAATGACCCAGATGAGGCCAGCACGGACGATGGACGGTGAACCGATACACACCACAGTAAGCCCACCTGGCCGTCCTCGTCACCCGCCTTCTCGATAGTCGCGCGCGACCACTTCCCCCCTTCGCTTTCGGGCTGTCCGATTGGGAGGGGTTTCGTGCCCTTGTACATGGCCTTCTGCTGAGCGGAGGTGCTCGCGTTGGAGTGGAGGTCAGTGACATGGAGGGGACGGGGAGGAGGGATGGCAACGACGGGGCGGACGTTTCGACCCATGGGAACGATCTGGGGGAATGAGATGAGTCTGACCAAAGACGACGGCGAGCCAGAGGAGTCAGCTGAGACTCGCCACTATCTAGATTGAAACGTTGAGGGTGGATCGTCGAGTGATGAGTGTGGGTCTACACAGGCGAGTGGTTATGCGATGGATGGCTGTGGTTTGGGGACTTGCGCTGCAGCCTTGCGAGTTGGCGAGGTGTAACCAAATGCAGATTCGTCGCTGGAGTGGAGGGAGTATGAGGAGGAGCAGTTGCAGTGGCCCTGAGGATGCCTTGCAGGCGCGCCTCGAGCGGGACGGACGTGATGAGCTTCGGGCTGAGCGTGGTCACCGACGTGTCGACGCGCGCTTAGATGGAAGCCCCCCATCTTGAGGAGTGTGTGCCCGACCAGACTGACACAAGCGCATGCATTCTGCTCGACGCCGCTTGTTCAGAGCTGAGAGGCCGTGAGCACCACTGACAGTAGAGATTGGTAGATCCCGAGAAGGTGCGACATAAGCGAGACCCAAACGCTGAACGAGCGCCCAATCCTCAACTTGCGTGAAGACCAACCCCTCGTCTGTGTAACCTGGATCCCATGACGACAATCTCAGTGAATCGACGATCGCTCGTGGTGAGAGGATTCCTCTTCACTGCTGTGGTAGTTGACTGACGCAAATGGGAGGTTTTGGAGAAGCTTCTGGATAGGCACACGAGCGGTTTTGTCAGATGGCACGACTTCGTCAACGTGAGTGCCGTTTGCCCGGGTGCGCGCGTCATGGCCTAACGAGAGCGTAGGCAATGACGCGTCTCGGTATCGTGATTGATGAACGGGAGGGCTTGCGAGTCGTCTTGGCGTCCCAGAGATGGGGAAACGTCACTCTCCACCGCGTGAGTACGGCCTTGAGAGAGAGTGATCTCACTCTGATCGTGGATGGCGGGACGTCAAAGCCGCATGGGCCGAAACTGGAACATCACGACCTGAAGCAGTGAGTATTCGCCACCATTTTTCACCTTGATATCACGCTGAAAATATTGCATAGCATTGGGAGTACGCTACGTGAAGTCTACGCCTGGGACTTGTCCATGTTCGCGAGCGAGCGACCACAGATACATGGCAACCTGGTGTGAATGACGGGCTCTTTGTTACCTCGATCGATGTTAAGTTGCACGATGATTTCTTGTTCTCGCTTGGCCCCTGCGCGGCTGCCATATCATTACTGGGATGCCGTTCACACATGCCAGTCACTGGGGAAACTAACAATTCATTGCGTGCAAGTGGTCCACTGCTAAGTATGTATGTACAGGAGGCTATCGATCAGCGACAACGAGGAGGCGTACACGGTGGCGGCGCGAAAACGGCGGCAGTGTCGACGGATACGAGAGCGGCGGGAGAGGGCCGATGACGAGAGAAGTGGGCGGCAGCGCCGAGGGAGTCGACAGCGAGACCCGCCAGCGTCGAGGGAGCCGCCAACGAGGAGGCAGGAGTTGCTGTGGAGGGAGCGGCGCCGTCGACGGGAGAGTCGTGCACGTCGAGGGAGGCGGACGTCATCGTCGAGGGAGGCGGGCGTTGTCGTGGAGGAGGAGAGATGAGTCGCCGTCGATGGAGCGGCGTCGTCCAGGCGGCGTAGTCCAGACGGCATCGTCCAGGCGCCGTGGTCCAGGCCGTGGTCCAGGCGGGGACATGGTCGGAGCGTGCAGGCGGCGGGGTCGAGGGAGCGGGCAGGGTCCAGTGAGGCGGCCGCGTCGTAGAGGGTGCCGGGCGTCCAGGCGGCGTCGTCGACGAGGAGCCGACAGGGTCTAGTGAGGCGGCCGCGTCGTCGAGGGCGGACGACGAGGCGTCGAGGGAGCCGTCGGTGAGGCGCGGCCGAGTCGGCGTCGTCCAGGCGGGGGCGTGCAGGCGGCGGGGTGGAGGGAGCGGGCAGCGTTCAGCGAGGCGGCCGCGTCTTCGAGGGAGCCGCCAGGCGGCGGCGTCCAGGCGGCGTCGTCCAGGCCGTCGTCCAGGTGGGGGCGTGGTCGGGGCGTGCAGGCGGCGGGGTCGAGGGAGCGGGCAGGGTCCAGCGAGGCGGCCGCATCGTCGAGAGCCGGATGACGAGGCGTCGAGGGAGCCGTCGGTGAGGCGCGGCCGAGTCGGTGTCGTCCAGGCCGTCGTCCAGGCGGGGGCATGCAGGCGGCGGGGTCGAGGGAGCCAGGTGCGTGGTCGAGGGAGATGAGGGCGACGTGAGAGACGAGGGCGGCATCGTAGCCGTCATCCTCGTTTGGGACGGGGTGGAAGAGGAGGCCGCGGTGGGGGAGGCGTCCAGGAGGTGCCGTCGTCGTCAAGGGAGAGGTGACGTCGAGGACGAGGCGAGGGCGCTTGCGAGGCCGGGCCGACGTTAAGAAGAAGGCGTCGGGGAGGGCTGTGACGCGTCAGCGTAGCGTACTTGTTATGAGCAGTTATAATAATTAGCGGCTGTTATTGCATAGATCGTATGGGCGAACGGTCTAGTCAAGGTGATGTCGAGGTGTCCACGGGGTTTGATGTTCGATTCCCGGTCTTTGCTGTATTTTGTAGCAGCTAGCAATCATTACTAATCACTCAGACACATCCGAGCTCGGATATATCCGAGGTGGCTGCCTCTGTTGGGATTCCAAATTGTCGGAGATTTCCGATTACACACCTGGGACACTTTGACCGCCATAGCCACTGCAGTGACTAGTGACTCGGCGAGCCTCAGGCTACCAGCATCCTCATCATCCCCGTATCTCCATCTGCCGAATTCCCAAACTCCTTTCAAGATTGCACTAGATTTGCTAGTAGTATAACCACTCTCCGTCCGCTTGCTCATTGCAGGTGACTGGATTTTGAGTGCACCGTCATCCTTCCTTGCTCATTGCAGGGTCGTTGGACATCAAGTCGAGTCCTACGTTATTATTGCTCATACTACTAGGTCAGTTCGCATCGCCGTGTTTTTCTTGTTCCTCCATTGGTTTACTGTCTCATTGGGCACGTTGCAGCCATGGCCGCCGTTACTTGTTGGCAAGCACGGCCGCTTGAAAACCTTCGCGAAATTCTCGATTCTCGTCGATCCCTACTGCACGGCGAGCAGGTTGACGCCCTAGATTGTCTCTGCGTTGCTCCATTCCGCAATCACGATGAATTATGGATCTCCACACCAAACATGGACTTTGTTCCGGAGGTCCCTGTGCACCCCGACGACACACCCTTCAGATATTTCGGAGACGGCATGCTTGGTGCATTTGAACATCTGAAGTGGCCACAAGCTTTCGACCCAGTGGAGCCCCATTCCTATGCTGCGCCCATGAACCCGAGACTGAAGGAACTCCAGAAGGTCGACGATCATCATGGCTTACGAGCACCGGACTTTCCAGTGGACGACAAAGAAGGCGGCCTTCCTCAATTCGAAGATCCGGATGCTGCGTGGTTTTCCTTCAAAGGAACGGACTTTCGTATCTGCGAGGAGCTGCCGCGCGCTTCAGTAGGAATCTTGTATGAGACAGTGCTCTCCCGCCTGCGCAAAGCGATGTTGGAAGTGCGTAGGATAGGAGACGAAATTGGGGCTCAAGAGTTTCCCGAAGGCACTCCGGCTGCTGTAGTCAATGCACACACGTCCAGCTACATGTACCAGAGACATCGATCTGAGGCCCTTTATCGTGCCTACGGTTCACTCTCGCAGATTCCAATGCCTTTCTCCGACACCGTCTTATGGTTTCGTGAGTTTCAGCGTATCCTGCTTGAATTACGCGCCTGGATTATCTATATGCTGGTAGTGAAACCTCGTATGGAGGATCCTACGTTCGATTGCCCTCAACCTGTTCTTCCTCTTCGCGGTGTCATCACCTCAAGTTTGTCAATGCTTCGAGAGTTGTTCCGGATTGGGATCCCGGTTTGGTACATCCGGAGGCGCACCACTCTTACAACCCGCACACTTATCATCTCCGTCAAGACAGTCATCAGAACCGGCATCTCCTTCAGCTCATCACAGATTTTTGAATATGCCAACCATCGCACCAAGGCCCCTCTCTGGGTGGAGGCGTCACACGGTGAACCGTTACGCGGCACCATTCAAGACAGGCTGCGAAAGTTTAGCTTGACCAGTCGACCAATTCTACTACCGCTGGAGATCTATTCTCCTGCAACGGTTGGGGAAATCGAGCGGCAAAATCCGCCTGTGTGTCGGAATCATGCTATGTCAGGGCCGGATATTTCGCATGTCATAGTCGATGAAATCCCGACCGAGCGTGACGTCAATAGCGACGAGCGGCAGACCGCGATGATCAGCGCTTTCACTGGTAATGTTTATGGTAAGACTCGATTGACTAGGTCAGGCTTGTGTAACTGATGCACAATTTGTTTAAATAGCCGCTAAGCTTGTACGAGATGGTCCTCGTTTCATCGATGACCCCGCTTGCACCATGTTTGAGACCACCACATCCGACTTTGTTGTGCTCGCGTCGGCCTATTCATCTAATGATCAGTGGCGTAGAAGTCTGTTGTCGAGGTCTCGCTCATCTGACAAGCGTGGTAAGTTCCCTGCGTTGCGCCTCTATGGTTTCATTGTCACGCAACACACACAGAACATCGCCCACCATCGCCCGACGTGAAGAATGCTCCCAAGGTCCCAGATGTCCAATCAAACGCAAGTCATTCGCAAATTTCGAGTCCTCCGAAGACACTGGCGCCTCATAAGCAGCGTAGTAACAGCCATCGATGTCATGGTCCTTCTCCTAAAACAGGTCTCCGGGTTGTGCACCCCACTTGGCTTCCCCCACTCGCCCCGGGTTGGATAAGCGTCTTCGAAGAGACCATGGATTTGGACGATGATCCAAATATGGCCCTTCAGTATCCTCTCCCCCCCATTCATCTGTTCTTTGCGGACAAAGGAGCCGTTTTTGGGCATAGAGTTCACAACTGGCTACGCATTCGCATGTGGTGTCTGCTGGAGGTTCTATGCCCTTCTAACCACTGTATGGTCCTGATGACGACCAGCCAATGGAGGATTGCATTAGAGGGGAGATATTACCTGCCAGACAACATGGTCAATTGTACCGTGAAGCCTCAATCCTCTTCACACGACATGGCTCGCTTACCACCATGGCCTCGCAAGACTAAAAAGGCTCGCTTGGAACCGCAAGTCGCGTCCAATGTCACCAGCGCTTCGTCGGTCGAGGTGCGCAAACGTAAGAAGGCCTTGGACAGACGTGTTGCAGATCGGGTCGACATAGGTGTCCGATTCCTGGTGCACGCCGGATTCGCACCATACGATGACACTACATCTCCGCAATGGGGCAGAACCTTCGTCACTAGCAAGATGGCTCATGAGGATAAGGACCTCTGGGCTGAAGTAGTATGGGAGCTTTCGGTAGCTAATTTTCGTCTTGAACTCCTACAATTGGACAGGAAGGTTGTCATGGGTGTTTACTGTTACGAGGACAAACGGTATGCCGCCCAACGCGAAGGAAAAATCTGCCACATATGGGCCACGGGGGGTCTCAGCGTAGACTGGGAGCGTGAGAGTCGGTGGGTGGACCGACTTGTGATTGAAGATTGGGAGGCCAGGCGTGGTGCTGTGAAGGTAATGGCTGAAGTCCTCTGTGGATGGCCCGGCGGAAGTAAGCTTATGTGGCACAAGGATTACGATTCTAATTTCAAAGCTTTCACAGACTTCGAGCATGCGGTGTTTCTCTTTTATACTGTCACGTTTCACAAGCATTGTGGGAGACTCCCTATTATGCCTTTATCGCAGCCCAAATCCCTCGCTCGTCACGTACATTCATGATTTCGCATGTTTTTTTTGCCCTCTCACGCAATAGGTTCATGTCGCAAGTCTGATGCCATTCAGAATGATATACATGTATCAAACAACGCCGTGTCTCGGATCGTGAAAATGCCGTCTCTCGTATTCGAAGTACCTTTCAACCGTTCTTTTCGATCTACGAATGGTGACTAAACGGCGCTAATTAGAATGCGGAAGAAACCTACAAGCGCTCTCGG
The DNA here is from genome assembly GCA_039111635.1 of Heterobasidion occidentale. Lineage (NCBI taxonomy): Eukaryota > Fungi > Basidiomycota > Agaricomycetes > Russulales > Bondarzewiaceae > Heterobasidion > Heterobasidion occidentale. The sequence goes on along the minus strand of JBCAQO010000107.1, from coordinate 6,022 downwards.
ACTACCCCAGAAGCCTGACCTTCTGCATTTCAACACTCAAAACTGGCCGTCTTCAGTTTATCCATAGAGCACGGTCTACAGACACGTTGTGACGATCGATCTCTCGCTTCGCCTTCAAGACCTCAAGGCTCTTGCGTTCACTGTCCGTCTGATAACCTTCGGTTTGAGCGGAATCGGTCCGCGAATGTCGCGGCTTCGGCTTGAGTAATACATCGAGTAAGTCCAGCAATATGGCCTTGAAATGGATCTCTGCCCTCGTGTGTATATCCTCACGAAGCTCACGTGGCAGCGCGCAGGGGAACATGAAATTGTGATTCGGTTTCGCCAGCCACTTGCGCGCGCCTAATTCGGAATTCACGAAATGGCAGACAGGGCATGCGAGTTTAGACGTGCCGACGTAGCAGGGGTCTATGTCGCTCTGTAAATCTCCATGTCAATATTGGCATTGGAAGGTGTAGGGGGTGAAAACTTTCCGGATTAACACCATGTGCAGCAAGCAACATGCTCCCATTGTCCAGGTTCTTCCCGTCCAGGACGCTAGCCAAGAGACACTCGCAATGGATACTCCCTTGGAACATGGGAGTCGGCGATAGTAAATTCTTGCAGTGGCGGCTAATTGAGCTCCCCGCCTTCTCGGCGTCCCTCGTCATCAATAATTTGAGTTCGTCGATCACTGTCTTCGTGCGAGCAGTCTCGTCGTTCTCGCTCAATACCTCCTTCACCACCTCTTCCCAGGGTGCCATGTCTGTCCCAGGATGTTCGGCAGAAATGACAGTGTAAGTGATGTTCGAAGATACTGTGCCGAACCCACGAGACCGTGAACAGCGAATGGTATCACAACCTGTCGACGCAGCCACTGCTTGTATGCGTCAATCGGTGTCGAGCCCACAGTGACGAACATATCTGTATCATCGTCGTCCACCACTGCTTGTTCCTCCCACGTATTTGGCTGGCCCTGGGACTCTCTAGATGGTGTGGTATACTTGGGTTCTGTACCTGCGAAGGGATGGTCGAATATATCGGGAATGGCGAGAGTCAGGTAGTCTGCGAAAGCGTTGGAATATGCAAATGCTTCCAAAAGAGTGACATAAAGCCAGGTCTTGTTCATCATCGCGCCGAAATTGTCTGGCTGGGCTTTGGAAATCTCGTCCAAACAGGTCTGATAGCCTTTCAGAGCCAAGCACAAGGTATGATGGAAGGCCACGCATGTCTCCTTGACAAAAAGAACGTCATTGTTCTGCGCTCGGGTTTTCAACTCGAGTCCTCCGTGCTCCACGCCGAAAAGGTCGATGCCCCACCAACGTGCTATGAGCTCTCCAGAAAGGACTTGGTCCCGTTCTTTGCGTAATGTAGACTTCTTCTTGAATAGTTCAGGCAATCTGTCAGGTTCGGCATTCAAGATCTTGCTGAGGAAGGCGGTAGATCGTACACCTGAGTCGAGAGCGCATCTTGCGGTAGCCACGAGAAACGACGTGAACGCCCAGGCTGTAAGGTGTGGTGTCCTCTTTCTTGAGTAACTCGATCACCTCCGAGACGTGCTCATCAAACTTCATGCTTTATGAACTATGTCAGAAAGGTTATCATTCGATAGAAAGTTCGCACTCACTTCTTTTGTTCATTTAACATGGCCTTTGTAAATGGCACGACATCCTGTCCCCGATCCTCCTCATTCGTCTCCGATTTACCCTTCATTGCTACTGACCGATTCATCTTCCCTCTCGACGGCTCTGTCGCCCCCGTCCTCGCCTCTGAGCTTATGCTCCTTGTGGTCATCGCCTCATCTGTCGCAGCAGTTGTCCTCGTCCTCACTTGAGACTCTGTCTCCAATCTCACTCTCTTCTCCACTTTCGCTTGAACCTCCGATTTCAGAACTTTCTTTCCCTTCTCCGCGCCCGTCCCGTCGCCCGTCGTCTTCGTCTTTGCTGCGAGATCGGTCTTCCCTCTCGCCTCATTGGGGTGTGTCGGATTGGTGGTAATGATGCAGTTATGCATTACTTGGTCTTCCGCGCATTCTATGGAAGCGTCTATGTCGCGTTGATGTGAGACCGAGACGACGAGGCTGACGTTAGCGCCTCTGCATACCTGCCGCCACAGCCACCACTTCGCGGTCTCTGACAAGCAGTGTAGCAAGCTGATCGAGCAATCGGTGCTGTGACTGGGGCCTTTCGACGACTTGTCTCTTGTCTTTGTAGACCGTCTGCGTCTGGGATAGCGAATTATTTTGTCCTCGAAGATAAAGGATAACCATGATCAAGGTGGTGATGGTTTTGAACTTGTTGATCTTGTTGACCAGGGACTCGGACGCGTTCATGATTTCGACGATAGTAAAGGCGGGGAATGGGAACTGAAGCTCGGAGACAGGACGTAGTAAGCAAAGGTAGCAGTGAATGTGGGGTGACGCCATATTGACCTTCACTTACTAATATATACGTCGATTGCATCCGGAAGAGACGCGGAAGATTGATCAGGGACTATCCTGGACTATCTCGGTCAATCGCCAGTGTTCAGACAGACTCAGCAGTGCCTCAGCATCGCTTTCTCTTGATTTTAAAAATACGAAAAAATGACAGGTTGTATTCCAAGAAGCTAAGATAGGTACTGTATGTGCAACAATTGGTGGGTAGAAACACTAAAATGAGCCTGGCCGCTACAAAGAAATCGGTTGCAACTCCGATGGAGCTCGTGCCGGCAGAATCCGTCACACGTGACGGCTACAACTCCCCTTTCCAACTCTTCACCCATCGCTGGCCCATCTTTGCTTCATTTAACTGTATACTCCCCAAGGATGGCACCTCTTCCATGGCACCTCTTCCATGTCATCTCCGAACGGCGCTTGCTCATTGCAGGCATTGTTTGGTCATCAGCAGCTGGCTCCTTGCTCATTGCAGGGTGTTAGACTGTCTCTGTCTCAACGGCGTTTGGAGCCTCTCCAGGCACTCATCGGTGGTTCGGATGTTAGAGGGTTTTGTGGTACAAGACGGTTGACCGTAAAAATGTGATGAGCACTTTCTGGTCTTGGGTTTCTGAGTAGTCTTCTCCTCATAGAAGCTATTCTACTTCACTACAGCGCATAACGATTTGAGATCCGATCGGCAAAACACATCTTAGCGAGCGAGCGAGTCATGTCTTTCTACATATAAGCTGACAGACCATCGCTTGCGCTGAAAGTCCCCACCCGCGCTTGTATCATTCGACCTCCTCTGGCCACACGATTTTCATGGAATTGCCGCCGGCTTTCAGCGAGTCTTGTGTTTGCGGAAGGTCATTCTCGCTGCCATCGGCGCTCACTTACCACAGGCGCACATGTCAGAAAACCAAGAAAAGGTTTTCTGAGGCGCTAGCAAAAGCCAAAGAAGTGTGGGCTGCGAAGAAACGTCGTCGAACGGATGCTGATGGATCCAGAGCAGTTTTGGAGACAGCACCGTTGGTCGCGGAGGTCTTGGAGCCAGCATTGTCGATCGCAGAGGTCCCTACACCAGCTGTACAACAGGTGAGTTTACATCTCAAAGTTTCGCCCTCATCTGTATCTTAAGGTTTTCAGTCTATTCCACAGTCGTCCTCCGCAAATCAAGATGACCCAAACCTTTCTCTGGCAGAACGCAGGCCTCGTAGAGCAAATACCAGGCTTCCTAAACGTTATCGTGACATGTTGCCTCAGCCCCCGGCAGCTTTACCCGTTCAGTTGCAGTCGCTATCAGAGCCATCTTCTTCCGCGTCTATAACTCCGATGCAGTCGCCTCCCACCGTAGCCTCTCTTCCGATCCACCTCAGGTGATTCAAAAGTCTTTGCGACAGATCTTGAAGTCTCCCCGAAACATTTTTGGGTTGTTTCGTCAGTATCATGCCACTGACTTTCCAGCACACGATCCCGAACGAGTCGCTGAAAAGCCTGCTTTGTCAACGCAGGATGACTCGAATGCCCTCCCTGAGTCTTCTTCTGCGCCGTCATTCTATCCTTATCCCAATCGCTCGTCATTTCTTCTCGGTGAATGGTACTGGAACGATGGAGTACGAAAATCTCAATCGAGTTTCAAAAATCTCATCGACATCGTCGGCAGTACCGATTTTCGCCCGGAGGACGTCAGAAAAACGCCATGGAGCAGTATTGATCGCAAGCTGGCTGGTCAGGATGAGGATAATTGGGAGGACGAACAAGAGGAGGATGGGTGGATACACGACACCGTCAAGATATCTATCCCGTTCCACAAGAAATGTCTTCAACCAGGGGCGCAGGATTATGTCGTCACAAGTTTCCATCATCGACGGTTAGTGTCTGTGATTAAGGAAAAGATCACCAACCCGACAACCTTTCCCCACTTACATCTCGAGCCATATAAACTGCTATGCCAACCTGGTAGTGCTCCAGAGGCAGTACAAGTCCACGGAGAAGCCTATACATCAGAGGCTTTTTTGGATGCACACAACGCTCTGCAGGAAAGTCCAGGAGAACCAGGGTGTAGCCTTGAAAGAGTTGTCGCCGCGCTGATGTTTGCATCAGACGGCACTCATCTTTCGACCTTCGGCGATGCCAAACTGTGGCCTGCCTATCTTGCACTTGGCAATGAATCGAAGTATCGCCGGTGTAAACCATCTTGTCGTTCCTTCACTCATATAGCTTACTTCGAAAAGGTAAATCGCTTCCATTCTACAGACGAACGACACTGACGAAACGAAATAGCTCCCGGACGCTTTCAAGGATTTTGCTGCCGAAAGAATTGGAGGAAAGGGACCCAACAGCGCTTTCATGGCCCATTGTCAGCGCGATATGTTACAGGCCCAATGGAGGCTACTCCTTGACGACGAATTTCTGCATGCCTATGCGCACGGCATTGTCATTGAGTGTTGTGATGGAGTCAAACGACGGTTCTATCCTCGAATATTCACTTACTCTGCTGACTATCCTGAAAAGTCTGTTTTTCCCCTTTTTGATATCACGGAGTACCCCATCACTCAATCATGTGTCCCAGGATCATTCTCGCCAGCATACGAAATCTCGGTGGTTGTCCTTGCCCACGTTGCCTGATTCCTCTATCCCGGGTGCATAACATCGGTATGCCTCAGGATATGGCACAACGGGTGTCACTGGCTCGCGTGGATGACCAACACCGTCGGGTTGTTGTGTCGCTTGCTCGGGAAATAATCTATCACAAAAATTTTGCAGTAAACAGTTCTGCCGTAGAAAAGCTGTTGAAGCCAGAATCTTTGGTCCCAACAACAGTAAGTTTCTCGCTCTATGGCGTGAACATCCAAGTAAGCTAAACATTCATCTAGAATGCATTCTCGGAAAGACTGGCACCGCTTGGTTTCAACATGTTTGACATGTTTGTTGTCGATCTCTTGCACGAAATTGAGCTTGGCGTGTGGAAGTCATTGTTTATACACCTTCTCCGCATCCTCGATTGCGAGGACGAAGGGCTAAAGCACATCTTAGACCGAAGGTATGCAGAGTCTTGTCGTCAACGACCAGGTGGCTCAATCTTCTGTCAGGTACCGACAGGTACCTTCGTTCGGTAGAGATGCGATCAAACGTATATCTAGAAATGCTTCCGAATTGAAGAGGATGGCTGCCCGAGACTATGAAGACCTTCTACAGGTAGGATCAGTTCTCCTTGACTGGTGTTTTCGTTCTGAGATCTGCTGCAGTGTTCAATCCCCGTCTTCGAAGGACTCCTGCCTGAACCGCACAATCACCAGATCTTGCAGCTCTTGTTTGTACTGACTCACTGGCATGGACTGGCAAAACTTCGAATGCACACCGATCACACCCTTTCCCTTTTAGCTACGCTGACCGCTGTTTTGGGAGAGCGTCTTCGAGAATTTGTCGACAACACATGCTCTGCTTTCAATACTCGGGAGCTCGCAAAAGAGAGCGCTGCTCGACAACGACGCCAGCAAAATAAAATGGCCAAACTTCCTCGTCCTGCATCTGTGCTCGCAAGCAGTTCAGCGGATACAGCCAGAAAGCCCAAGTCATTCAATTTGGAAACTTACAAGATTCACTCTCTTGGTGACTAATGTCGAT
>JBCAQO010000106.1:0-24112 GCA_039111635.1 Heterobasidion occidentale | reverse complement strand
TGCAGGCTTATAGTCTGCTGTGGACATCGTTACCTACCATACGCTCCCTCGATCATTCACAGCTCATCTCATCTCAGCTCGCGCCATCTTGCATCTCTATCTCCTCATCTATCCTCGCCTGCGTTACTTAGGTCATGGTGTGTCACTGTTTTCTCCCACTCTTTTCGCTCGCTCTAGTGCTCCCCCCCATTCTTCATTCCCCTGGAAGCTTTCTTTCCCTGCCAGAATCCGGTAATCGTTTCGTACGTAGTGACTAGTGCCTGTGTCTATCCCCTCGCATTGTGGATTTTACTTTGTCGACCGGGACCATCCCCTCATTTCTACCTTTGTTCTTCAGCCGGGTGTGTACGTGTAAGGCAGTATTTTCTTGTACAACAACGCGTACCTTCGTCTCGCGCAAATTAAATTCGAAATTCGTGTTGCGCGGTGCGTATCGGGAACAAAATTAGGGCCAGCCGGTGACTGAGTATCACGGCAGAACAGGCGATACAAAGGGGCATGGCTATAAGCTGACGAGTCGTTTCAAGAGTCGACGGACATGGATGTGTCGCTGGCTCGTCGAAGGCTCATATTAGGCTCCAAAGCTGGTGGCAGGGCTCGATCGCGGTATGTTACCGCCTCGTTTCTGCTCTAGGGAAAAGCGATGCGTATCCACAAAAATCCATATGCTTGTTGGGGAACGGACAAGACATGCTGGAAGCTGTGTCTCTTGAGTGCAGAGGCGCGATCTTAGAGACTGTCGAAATCGGCATGAAGAATCGAAGATAGCGTGGTGATAGATGGTCGGAAGCATATATTCAGGAGAGGAGGGCACTGCGTCCGCGACATTCGGTAGGCAGCCTGGTGGATATGTCATTGTCCAGTTGGGTGCGGAAAAGATGAACAACCTAGGAAGAATAATCAGGCCCGACGCGCTCGCTACAGCGTACATACGCTATGTACTGAATTATAGACGTATGTGCGTAAGATGCTCGTAGGTTTGTGTTTACCGCACACAAAGGCTGCGGGAAGCCAGGACAGGAATGGAGTCCAGGGGTGCGACTATACAATATGCCACGCATGCGTACGCCCTCTCCTAGCTTCCATGCTCCACTGTGGCGATGTCGAGCGCGTCTGAATGCGCTCGCGCAGTCTTCCATCTTATCGACGGTATTACTGAGCATATGATGCTCGGCACGGAAAGGTTGTACCCACAGAAGCTGCGGGAGGGCGTGCCGCATTGGCTGGGCGGTAGCATCGAAGGCGAGGGCTGCAAAATCGAGACTGGAAGTGCGAGATTTATTATGAGGGTGGTCGAATGGATGAGGTGGGCTTCTACGCGGGAGTTCGGCAAGCTTCCGCACGGTATGCCAGGAACCCCTGGCAGTCCCCTGGCCTTCTGCGGCTTCAGCTGGCTTCGGTGACCGGTGAGCCCCAGTGAGAACCCCAGCTAGCGTGAGCTAGACACAACGAGCAAGGTCTATCACATGATCGGCTCACCTAGCATCACCTAGTAATAGTGTAAAATGAATCAGATTTCCTCTCGACAAATACCAATGAACCTAGCTATCAGGTCTATCAGGTCTATCAGGGCCTCATGTATGCATTTGCCCTACTAGCACACTCCAAACAGGGTCAGTCGTCCAACGACTCCACGAGTTTCCGCAAGGCCGTGCACGTGATGTGATCAACCTACCGCGCACCGCGCCACTACCGCGCCTTGTTGACCAGTGGACCTTAGTCGCGTCTCGTACGCCGATCGGGCCTCGTAAGTTGACTATTCTCCGTTATTGTTCTTAACTGAGCACCTCTCAGCATGCCCCGAGCCCCTAATGGGCGGTACTATTGCAACTGTCTCGCACACTGCGGCGGGCATTGGCAAGAACGTAGTCGGAGAACACATACTCGACATACACCCTACCGACGCGACAGCCGCGAACCATCCTCAATATCTTTTCAAGCTTTTATCACCACCCTGGCTCCCGTAGCGCCTACGGAGGCATCTAGCAGCTCCTGTGCAAATGCTCGTGGTCCTTTCACCAGTGGCGGGGCCGCGCCGGTAAGCATTGTTTGACTCGTTGCTGTGCTTATATTGAACCACATTCATTCAACAGGCTCTAAGAACCGGCCCTCTTCATGAGATCGCCAGGGAGTCTGACCCGGCATCCATTGGGACCCATAGCACCGGTCATTGGGTAGCCTCCCTGGCCACATCCGCACGCTCCGCTCTCGCTGTTCTTGTATGGGACCGTGACAGTATGAGACCACCACACACTTCTCAACCCTCTGTAGGCCCCGTCATCCCATCCGCCATAGATGCTCGCAATATCCAAGCTGGCACGACGTTGGGCCGAGACCCGGCAGCTTCTGCAGGCCCCGTAATGCCCTCCGCCGCACACGCTCGCGAAACCGAAGCTGGCACGTTGTTCGGCCAAGACCCGGCAGCCTCTGCAGGCCCCGTAATGCCATCTGCCGCAGACCCTCACGAAACCGAAGCCGGTGCGTCGTTTGGCCAAGACCCTGCAGCCCCTCCTGTCAACGACGTTGACCCGGACAGCGGGCGTATACCGCCACTCCCAGCAATCTTGGTGAGAAAGGATATACCTCCATACGTTGTGCAGCACACATGACTTACACCAACCACGCAAGGTTGCTGCGGAGTCACCCCCCCTGCAATTGGTGCACAGGACTGCACTGTGCTCCTATCCGCTGACGAACTACTCGAGGATGTTGCCCCGGACGTTGGTATCCCAGACACAAGAGACTTGGAGGACTTACCTTTTGCGGATCCTGGTGACACGGAGGACGATGAGGCCGAGGTAACTGCCGACAATTCGCCCTCTCTGATCGACGACATTCGAATCACGGAAGAATTCATACGGGAGCTCCGTTCAGCCACTCTGAGCAATGGCGATCTTCCACGGCCCCAGGTACAGATACTGCAAGATCGAGAGTTATGTCCAAAGGGACCTCCAAATCTCGATGACCCCATTCTCCGTCTGTCGCTCGATTTATACCTGGCAGTCAGTAACGCTTCAGAGCAAACTTACGAGGATGTTCGCTTGTCACTCCTGCGATACGACCCTGCCCTCCAGCTCCTGTCCTTGGATCAAGTCGAACACCGTGTTGCGGAATTAAGCGGTGTTGTCCCGATTTCTCATCATATGTGTGTTAACTCGTGCGTCGCGTTCACTGGACCTTTCCGAGATCTAGTGACATGTCCCATGTGTCGGGAGCCTCGTTACGATCCTCTGAAGCCAGGTACAAAGACTCCTCGACAGGAGTTTCAGACAATCCCGCTAGGCCCACAGCTGCAGGCGGCGAGGCGAACTGTCGAGGGTTCCAGAGCAATGCGTTATCGTCACGCATGCTACAACTCTGCCATGCAACAGATCAACAAGGATCATGCACTGAGAGACTTTGCTGACGTCTGGGACGGCACAGACTTTATCGACGCCGTGAAGGATGGACTCATCAAGGAGTACGATCCTTAGGTTAGGTTATAAGAGGTGGTAGGCGGATGGTAGGTGAGACGAAAAAAATCCGAGATGTTAGGTAGGTGAGGAGCTAGGTGAGAGGCTAGGTGAGGGGCTAGGTGAGGAGGCAGGTGAGAGGCCAGGTGAGGAGGCAGGTGAGAGGCCAGGTGAGGAGGCAGGTGAGAGGCTAGGTGAGAGAGTGCAGCCGTTTCTGGTGACATGAGGACGTCCCTGAGGACTAGCAGTCGTCTGGGACGAGACGCAACGTCTCAGATGTCAGGCAGTCGTCGCAGACGGCCTGCCTGCATCCTAGACGAGACGCGACGTCTCAGACATTGTTTCAGCCGTTGCAGACGCCTTGTGTTCACCCAAGACGAGGGGGGGACGTCTGAGCCGTCGTGCAGTCGTCACAGATGTACAGGGTACGCCTGAGACGTTGTACAGTCGTCATAGACGGCCTGTGTGCACCACAGACAAAGGGGAACGTCTGCGACGTCGCGCAGTCGTCACAGACGTACAGGGTACGTCTGCGACGTCGTGCGGTCGTCACAGACGTACAGGGTACGTCTGGGACGTTGTGCAGTCGTCACAGACGTACAGTGTACGTCTGGGACGTTGTGCAGTCGTCACAGACGTACCCTGTACGTCTGGGACGTCGTGCAGTCTTCACAGACGTACAGGGTACGTCTGAGACGTCGTGCACTCGTCATAGACGGCCTGTGTGCACCACAGACAAAGGGAGGACGTCTGAACCGTCGTGCAGTCATCACAGACGACCTGTGTGCACCACAGACAAAGGGGGGACGTCTGGGACGTCGTGCAGTCGTCACAGACGTACAGGGTACGTCTGGGACATCGTGCACTCGTCATGGACGGCCTGTGTACACTACAGACAAAGGGGGACGTCTGCAACGTCGTGGAGTCGTCACAGACGTACCGGGTACGTCTGGGACATCGTGCAGTCGTCACAGACGTACAGGGTACGTCTGAGACGTCGTACACTCGTCATAGACGGCCTGTGTGCACCACAGACAAAGGGGGACGTCTGCAACGTCGCGCAGTCGTCACAGACGAAGGGGGGATGGCTGCGACGTTGCGCAGTCGTCATTGACGACCTGTGTGCACCACAGACAAAGGGGGACGTCTGCAACGTCGTGCAGTCGTCACAGACGTACAGGGTACGTCTGGGACGTCGTGCAGTCGTCACAGACGTACAGGGTACGTCTGAGACGTCGTGCACTCGTCATACATCAGCAAACTGGAAAGTGTCTGTACCAACCTAGACAGACACTCCTAGGCCCCCAGATGCCTCTAGCAAGTCCCCGATTAGACAGACACACCGGTGTCTGGACAGATATGTCTGGATGCACCATATATGGAAATGATTAGATAATTGTCGTCAATAGGACGGCTGCAAAAATCAATCTTCACTGTGCAGGAATTGAACCCAGAACCTCTTGAATCATTCACCGGCTGTAAGCAATGTTAAGACCACAATTATCCACTCCACTATATGACCATGATATTCCTCAACAACATTTTTTTTATAACAAGCTTTTTGAGACTTGAAAGAATTTTGGGATGCCTGAACTCAGTGAGGTGACATCTATTTTCGCATTTTTAGCATCTATTCATGGAAGAATGATGGCATATGATACATCATTTGAGAGCTATGATACAGGAAAGTATCTCAATACCACTAGCAAGCTGATATTCAACAGATAGCACCAATGACAGTCTGGTACATTACTGGGAATTTTCTTCTCAGCTCTTGTATTGAAAATTTTTGAAGCAGCACTGACATTACAAACAATGCCTTCCAAAAATGTCCTCCTAGTCAGCTTATTGATAGAGCACCTTATCTGTCTAGATCTGGGCATACACAGACATCTAGCCAGATGTCCCTAGATGACCTAAGCATCTGGGAGTATCTGGGGCTCTGGGACTGGCTGGGACTGGTTACAGGTTTGCTGATGTAGACGGCCTGTGTGCACCACAGACAAAGGGGGGCGTCTGGGACGTCGCGCAGTCGTCATAGACGACCTGTGTGCACCACAGACAAAGGGGGGACGTCTGGGACGTCGCGCAGTCGTCACAGACGTACAGGGTGCGTCCGGAACGTTGTGCAGTCGTCATGGATGGCCTGTGTGCACTACAGACAAAGGGGGACGTCTGCAACGTCGCGCAGTCGTCACAGACGAAGGGGGGACGGCTGCGACGTTGCGCAGTCGTCATTGACGACCTGTGTGCACCACAGACAAAGGGGGACGTCTGGGACGTCGTGCAGCCGTCACTTAGGTCGGGCAGCGGTCGCAGACGGCCTGCGTGCATCCCACACAAGAGACGACGTCTCAGACGTTGTGCAGCCGTTGCTGGTGACATGAGGACGTCCCTGACGATTAGCAGTCGTCTAAGACGAGACGTGACGTCTCAGACGTCAGGCAGTTGTCGCAGACGGCCTGCCTGCATCCTAGACGAGACGCGACGTCTCAGACGTCGTGCAGCCGTCGCAGACGGCTTGTGTTCACCCTATATGAGGGGGGGGGGGACGTCCCAGACGTCGGGCAGCGGTCGTAGACGACCTGCGTGCATCCTAGACGAGGGGGGAACGTCCCAGATGTCGGGAAGCGGTCGCAGATGGCCTGCGTGCATCCCAGACGAGATGCGACGTCTGAGACGTCGTGCAGCCGGTGCTGGTGACATGAGGACGTCCCTGACGACTAGCAGCCGTCTGAGACGAGACGCGACGTCTCAGACGTCAGGCAGTCGTCGCAGACGGCCTGCCTGCATCCTAGACGAGACGCGACGTCTCAGACGTCGTGCAGCCGTTGCAGACACCTTGTGTTCACCCCAGATGAGGGGGGGGACGTCCCAGACGTCGGGCAGCGGTCGCAGATGGCCTGCGTGCATCCCAGACGAGATGCGACGTCTGAGACGTCGTGCAGCCGGTGCTGGTGACATGAGGACGTCCCTGACGACTAGCAGCCGTCTGAGACGAGACGCGACGTCTCAGACGTCAGGCAGTCGTCGCAGACGGCCTGCCTGCATCCTAGACGAGACGCGACGTCTCAGACGTCGTGCAGCCGTTGCAGACACCTTGTGTTCACCCCAGATGAGGGGGGGGACGTCCCAGACGTCGGGCAGCGGTCGCAGATGGCCTGCGTGCATCCCAGACGAGATGCGACGTCTGAGACGTCGTGCAGTCGTTGCTGGTGAGGTGAGGACGTCCCAGACGGACAGCAGTCGTCTGAGACGAACAGCAGTTGTCTGAGATGAACAGCAGTCGTCTGAGACGAACAGCAGTCGTCTGAGACGAACAGCAGTCGTCTGAGACGAGACGCGACGTCTCAGATGTCAGGCAGCTGTTGCAGACGGCCTGTGTGCATCCCAGACGAGATGCGACGTCTCAGATGTCGTGCACTCGTTGCTGGTGAGGTGAGGACGTCCCAGACGGACAGAAGTCGTCTCAGACGTCGTGCAGTCGTTGCTGGTGAGGTGAGGATGTCCCAGACGAACAGCAGTCGTCTGAGACGAGACACGACGTCTCAGAGGTCAGGCAGCCGTCACAGACGGCCTGTGTGCATCCCAGACGAGACGCGACGTCTCAGATGTCGTGCCGTCGTTGCTGGTGAGGTGAGGACGTCCCAGACGAACAGCAGTCGTCTCAGACGAACAGCAGTCGTCTCAGACAAACAGTAGTCGTCTCAGACGAACAGCAGTTCTCTGAGATGAACAGCAGTCGTCCCAGACGAACAGCAGTCGTCTCAGACGAACAGCAGTCGTCTCAGACGAAAAGCAGTCGTCTCAGACGAACAGTAGTCGTCTCAGACGAACAGCAGTCGTCTGAGATGAACAGCAGTCGTCTCAGACGAACAGCAGTTGTCTGAGATGAACAGCAGTCGTCCCAGACGAACAGCAGTCGTCTCAGACAAACAGCAGCCGTCTGAGATGAACAGAAGTCGTCTGAGATGAACAGCAGTCGTCTCAGACGAACAGCAGTCGTCCCAGACGAACAGCAGTCGTCTGAGATGAACAGCAGTCGTCCCAGACGAACAGCAGTCGTCTCAGACGAGCAGCAGTCGTCTGAGATGAACAGCAGTCGTCTGAGACGAACAGCAGTCGTCTGAGACGAGGCGCGACGTCTCAGATGTCAGGCAGCTGTCGCAGACGGCCTGTGTGCATCCCAGACGAGACGCGACGTCTCAGACGTCGTGCCGTCGTTGCTGGTGAGGTGAGGACGTCCCAGACGGACAGCAGTCATCTGAGACGAGATGCAACGTCTCAGACGTCGTGCACTCGTTGCTGGTGAGGTGAGGACGTCCCAGACGATTAGCAGTCGTCTGAGACGAGACGAGACGTCTCAGACATCAGGAAGTCGTCACAGACGGCCTGCCTGCATCCCATACACGACGCGATGTCTGAGACGTCGTGCAGCCGTTGCTGGTGACATGAGGACGTCCCTGACGACTAGCAGTCGTCTGAGACGAGACGCAACGTCCCAGACGTCAGGCAGTCGTCCCAGACGGCCTGCCTGAATCCTGGAGGAGACGCGACGTCTCAGACGTCGTGCAGCCGTCGCAGACGGCTTGTGTTCACCCCAGATGAGGGGGGGACGTCCCAGACGTCGAGCAGCGGTCGCAGACGGCCTGCGTGCATCCCAGACGAGGAGGAGACGTCTCAGACATCAGGCAGCGGTTGAAGATGGCCTGTGTGCACTCCAGACGAAGGGGGACGTCTCAGACGTCGCACAGCCATCGAAGACGGCCTATGTGTACCACAGACGAAGGGGGACGTCTCAGACGTCGCACAGCCGTCGCAGACAGCCTGCGTGCATCCCAGACAAGGAGGAGATGTCTCAAACGTCGGGCAGTGGTTGCAGACGGCCTGTGTGCACCCAAGACGAAGGGGGGACGTCCCAGACGTTGCACAGCCGTCGCAGACAATCTGTGTGCACCCCAGACAAAGGGGGAACGTCTCAGACGTCGCACAGCTGTCGCAGATGAACAGTGTGCATCCTAGACAAGATGCGAGGTCTCAGCTGTTGTGCAGCCATCACAGGCTACCTGTGTGCAGCCCAGACAAGGAGGAGATGTCTCAGATGTCGGACAGTGGTTGCAGGCAGCCTGCACACATCCCATACCGGACTAGGACGTCACAGACGACTAGCAGCTGTCTGAGACGAGACACGACATCACGGGAGACTAGGAGTCATCTGAGACGAGACGCGACGTCTCAGACGACTCGCAGTCATCTGAGGCAAGCCCTATGCTAAGGTTAGCCGTCCCAGGCAGGACACGACGTCAGTGACGCCGGGCAGCTGTCGCAGGCAGTCTGCATGCGTCCCATACCGAGCTAGGACGTCACAGACGACTAGCAGGTGTCTGAGACGAGACGCAACGTCGCAGATGACTTGGAGTCATCTGAGACGAGACGCGACGTCTCAGACGACTTGCAGTCATCTAAGGCAAGCCCTATGCTAAGGTTAGCCGTCCCAGGCAGGACACGACGTCAGTGACGCCGGGCAGCTGTCACAGGCAGTCTGCATGCATCCCATACCGAGCTAAGACGTCACAGACGACTAGCAGTTGTCTGAGACAAGACGCAACATCGCAGACGACTAGGAGTCATCTGAGACGAGACACGGCATCTTAGACAACTCGCAGTCATCTGAGGCAAGCTCTATACTAAGGTTAGCCATTCCAGGCAGCCTGCTTGCATTGCAGACTAGACGTGATCTCTGAGATGCTGGGCAGCTGTTGCAGATGGCCTGTCTTAGACAAACTTAGTTGGCATTGCCAACTGTAGATGTCTCAGACAGCCTGCAGCTGTCTTAGACTAAGGCAGGTATCTGAGACAACATACAGTCGGCATTGACAACAGCAGGTGTCTTAGACAGTATCCAGCCATCTTAGACGACAGCAGGCGTCTCGGCAAATATACACTAGGGAGGACAGGGGAACTCACCGGTGACAGAGACCACGGAAGGGGATAAGGCTGACTTGTGAGTAATATGGATAGGCCATCTAGTTAGGTAGACAATATTCAAACAGCACAGACAGTACAGACAATGTGTATAGCAGTTCAACAGCCATCTGCCCTCAGTGCCCTGGTCGGACTCATCAGGAGATCTTGTTATGACTTGACCGATCGGGGCCCTTCGCGGCCGGTCTATCCGATGGATCAAGCATCACATGCTAGGCGGCTCCACTATGGAGCGTACATCAAGGTATTCGGCATGTCCTTAGGAGCCGACAATACCGATGGTTCTTCAAGACATCGGTAAAGGCTATATGAGAGGGACATGAGGCTCACAGAGTTCACACAGTAATGAAGAGGCATATTCACATGCCATGGGCTTAGGGCTTACGGGTAAGCACCTCGTCGCACCATGATGGATCAGTGCGACTAGAGAAGTACAAGAGTAGGCGCCGGCTGAGAGAGACGGCGACCACAGCTCTC
Organism: Heterobasidion occidentale; assembly: GCA_039111635.1. Classification (NCBI taxonomy): domain Eukaryota; kingdom Fungi; phylum Basidiomycota; class Agaricomycetes; order Russulales; family Bondarzewiaceae; genus Heterobasidion; species Heterobasidion occidentale. Next base: position 14,198 of record JBCAQO010000106.1, on the reverse strand, counting down.
CTAGGATGGAAACCTGGAGAAGCACACGGACTCTTACCCTATACCCTATACAGTATATAAGGCCCATAGAATAGGCTGAGGATCTTCAGTCTATTCTCTTTGTCCTTTCGTATCTTCGAATACGAAGCTCTTCGTTACCCCTGTATCTACGCGTACAGGACTCCTAGAGCAAATCACTATTCCCTCCTGTATCATCGCCTGATACAGTCGAGACTTCGCCTACCACTCAGTCCATCGTGCGACCTAGGGAAGAACCTGTTACTCTTGGGTTACTGAACGAGCAGTTCGTAACACTAGAATAGACTCGCTTTTGCCCCTACCTTGCACCACACTCCGCTTGCTGCCACACTCTTTCTCACAACCCTCATCGGCGGAGCCATAGACCTCCACCGAAGAGAGTTACTTCACACACCCTGGAGCAAGACCTAGGCCTAGGATTCCCACCAGGCACTAGACGAACCCATAACCAACTTCGACAGAATAATCGTCCTATCCATCAAAGAGAAAACCGCTGGTACTACTCCGACACCAATCGACCAGCACCTCCAAACTTCGATAACTGCTCGTACTGAGAAGGACGATATTTCTTCACCAGAGAAGACGAAACAGAAGCTGAGTGGGCTTGGGACGAAATAGCAGAAGACTGGGTAGAGCCACCCCAGTACAGAAACCCCGAACCGGAAATCCCGGACACATCGGAGGAAGAAGAAGGAACATCCGAGTCCGAGTCCTCGGATATTCAAACACCGATCAATACCCGAAACATTATGTCGACAAATCCTACAGATCCCCCCGTCTCGTCGGGAAGGGGCAAGCTCAAGCTCCCTGACAACTTCGAGGGAGACCGAACACAATCACAGAAATTCATCATGAACTGCCTCCTCCTTTTTACAGCAGAACCAGACCGATACAAGACAGATTCAGACAAAGTTTCCCTCGCTCTCTCATGCATGAGATATGGAACAGCCGGCGTCTGGGCAGAAAGTTTCCTGAAGAGGACAGTAGGGGCGACCCCGCCCAAGACCGTAGGGACTTGGGACGACTTCCATGATAGGTTTAAACTCCAGTTCAAGGAAACAAACCTTACGGACAAGGCCCGAAGTGCCCTTATGTCCTTTTCTCAGGGAAAGATGACGGTGGATGAATATTCAAACCAATTCATCCTTATCGCCGCCGACGCCGACATCACCGATAAGGAACAGGTTCCTTACTTCCAGAGAGGGCTCGACCCAAGGGTCATGGACAAGATCTATGACAAGGAAACTCCGCCGAAGGACACGATCCAAGATTGGGTCAATACTGCCTGTGAAATAGATGGACGCCTAAGAGCCCGAAGTGCTCAAAAGGCGATCCTCGCCAACTCCACCTCATTCCGAAGCGACTTCCTCAATCGCTTTCACCTCCAACCAACTCGTCGCTATAACTCTACCACCGCCCCTCGAAGAATGAACAACCAGGTGGTTGACATGGATATTGATGCCTCTCGCAAAAGAGACGCCAGTCGGAACAAGCGTGTATACGATGGCAAGAGACCCGCTCCCTTTTCCTGCTACAATTGCGGAAAACCAGGGCATGGGATAGCTGACTGTCGCTCCCCTCGTAGAGGCATTCCCCCGTCTCGAGGAAATACGCGCAAGCCGATGGGTGGAGGAGGTAGACGAACTCGCGCTGCAGACATGGAGGATGAAGACGAGCAAGAATCCCAGGTGGGAAACGATGCGCGACTACATCGAGGATTGGAGGAGGGGAGTTCTCATGGCCACCACCGTCGGGTACCACAACCTGGTAATTCGGTGGAACGTGAGGACCCTTCCGCGAGAAGGGGAGGATCACGCCAGAGCAATGGAGAACGCTACGTACCGCCTAACGGACGACGAAGCAACGGACCCATCAGTGATATTAATGGCGTCCGAGCGCTCTTCAAGGGAGTAGGAAAGGCCGAGCAAAGGCAAATGTTGGTGGATCTGGCAGAGGATTTTTCTTGACCTCTCCTTCACCAGCCGAAGAGAGAGGGTCGAGGAAACTCGAGTATGATTCCCCGTCATATATTCGAATCGGAGCAATGAACAGTCACATTATTACCCCCATTCGACTTGACGTGCGATTAACAACTCAAGGAAGAAGCGCTGGAGCCAGAGCTGCCATCGACTCAGCATGCGAAGGGATTTTGGTAAACGAGGAGTGGGTACAGAAGCATAACCTCCCCACCTATCCTTTAAACCGCCCCATCCGCGTTCGCAACGTCGATGACACCATCAACAAAGCAGGCCTCATTCGACGAGGCCTAGACGCGAATCTCACCGTCAAGGATAGACGAGGGAGAACTCACACTGAACGCGTCCAAATGTTCATCACCAACCTAGGGAAAGACGACATGCTCCTAGGGACGGATTGGTTGAAATACCACGACCCCTCCATCGGGTGGAGACGTCGTGAAGTACACTTTGATCGGTGCCCCAGAGATTGCCAACAACCATATGGGTTTACCAAGGCAAGGGAAGAGCCTACCAAGAAGGCATGGCTAGCGAAGCTACGCGGTGACAAGGTTCCTCAGCGGACGAAACCGCATCTTGTCTCAGAACCGGTAGGACCTTCGTGGACTTGGACTAAAGAACAGTGGAGCCAAGTACCCGCAAAGGAATGGAAAACTCGGTTCATGGAGCTGCTCGAGCACAAATCCCGACAACGCAAGGCTCGGGAGTGGCTCGAAGAGCAAGTAGCCGAAAGGAAGGAACGCCGGCAAGCTCAGCAAGAGATTGCCCAGGGCGAAGCTTCAGGAAAAGCCGCTGAAAAAGCGCAAACACCGTTTGACTCCTCCGCAATGGATAGCGCAGGAGAACCCGTCATCAGAAAAGTAGCTCCAGAACCCTCCGGGTTCGCAAGCTTTGACGAAGACCTGGAGGAAGAAATCGACACCACCGACTTGAAAGGTCGGGTGCCGACAGAATATCATTCTTACCTTGACATCTTCAGCGAACGACGATCGCAGAGACTTCCCCAACATACAATATGGGACCACGCGATAAACCTCAAACCGTCTTTTGTGCCCCAGGCCCCACGGATATTTCCTCTGAGCCCGGAAAAGCATGATGAGTTAGGGAAGTTCGTCAAGGAGCACCTTTCCAGGGGGACAATACGTCGGTCAACGGCACATAGCGCGGCCTCTTTCTTTTTTGTAAGCAAGAAAGATGGGAAGCTTCGTCCGGTACAAGACTATCGTCACCTTAACGAACACACCATTCGAGACGTCACCCCCTGCCATTAATCCAAGAACTATTGGATATTATTAAAGGCGCGACGGTGTTCTCGAAGCTCGATGTTCGGTGGGGATATAACAACATACGCATCAAGAAAGGAGACGAGTCCAAGGCGGCCTTCGTCACACCCTTAGGGCTTTTTGAACCTACAGTGATGTTCTTTGGGCTCTGCAATTCCCCAGGGACCTTCCAAGCCATGATGAACATGATCTTCCAGGAACTCATCCTGGCCCGGAAAATAGCGGTATATATGGACGACATCCTCATTTTCACGAAAACCACAGCAGAACATGTTGTGATTCTTCGGCGAGTCCTCCAAATCCTGCGCGACAACGATCTTTACCTCAAACCAGAGAAATGCGAGTTCCACAAGGAAAAGCTAAACTACCTTGGGTACACGATCTCGAAAGACCACGTCGCTATGGAAGACTCGAAGATTGAAGCTATCCAGGAATGGCCCACCCCGCGCACGGTCCGCGACATCCGCTCTTTCTTAGGCTTAGGGAACTTCTACCGGCGATTCATTGATAAATTCTCTTTGATCGCTCGACCCCTGCATGACCTCACGAAGAAGGATGTGAAATGGGACTGGACCATGGAGTGTCAACAGGCGTTTGATCGACTGAAGAAAACCTTCACCAGTCGACCCGTCCTGTTATACCCTGACCCGATGCGTCCTTACCGGCTTGTTACCGACGCTTCCCTCGCAGCATATGGTGCAGTCCTCTTACAGGAAGGACCTGATAACGACTGGCACCCTGTTGCATACCTCTCAGGATCGTTCTCACCGGCCGAACGAAATTACGACGTGCATGATCGCGAACTCCTCGCCATCATCAAAGCACTGGAACACTGGAAACACTACCTCGAAGGCGCTCGACATCCCTTTGAGGTCTGGACGGACCATAAAAACCTAGAACACTTTAAGACGGCGCGCGACCTGTCAAGGCGACAAGCGCGCTGGAGTCTGTTTTTGTCCCGATTTGACTTCCAGCTCAGTTACAAAGCTGGAACTACGAATCATGCCGATGCTCTGTCCAGGCGTCCAGACCTTAGTGAGGGGGTGGAATCTGATAACAAAGCACAGACTCTACTCCCGTCCAGATTTTTCACCGAGTCCAGCGAAACGCTAGTAGAACCAAGCGAAGGCATACACGTCAAAGCAACAGAACTCGTATCCTCGGACATCCTCTCCCTTATTCGACACTCACGCTCGGAAAAAGATTTGCTGGTTGATGTCGCCCTCAAGAAACTGCTGGAAAAAGGTCCAAACGCAATGAAGGGCGACCTAGGAAAATGGACACATGAAGAGGGCATTACAAGACGCGACGGTTACGTATGCGTCCCAAAGGACGACCTCCTTCGACGAATGATTGTCAAAACACACCACGACACTATGGCTACAGGACACCCGGGCCGAGCAAAGACCTTAGAATTGGTCCAACGCCATTACTGGTGGTCAAGCATGACCAAATTTGTACACGCATATGTGGATGGATGCGCAGTTTGCCAATCTACCAAGAACCTTCCCCATAGGACCCATCCACCGATCCAACCGCTAGAAACCACAAACGTCCCTTGGTGCTTTATCTCCACCGACTTCGTGACAGACCTCCCAGAAAGCAGAGGCTACGACTCGATCAACGTGGTAGTCGATCAGGGTTTATCAAAAGGAATAGTCATAACCCCGTGCAAGAAGACAATCACGGCCGAAGAAACCACGACGCTTTTCCAGGACAATGTGTTCAAACGATACGGTTTACCAACCAAAGTGGTGTCCGACAGAGGCCCTCAATTTGCGGCAAAGTTCACAAGGGAACTATGGAAAGGAATGGGAATTACCCCTGCCCTCAGCACGGCGTATCATCCCCAAACGGACGGAGAAACAGAACGGGTAAACCAAGAGATCGAGCAATTCCTGCGAGTTTTCTGCAACTACCATCAAGATAACTGGGTAGACTTGATCCCCTTCGCAGAATTCTCCCACAATACCCGAAGACACTCCGCCACTGGGAAGTCGCCGTTTGAAGTCCTTTATGGGTTCAACCCACCATATTCGGTCGACTCAGCTCTGGAGACCAAGGTGCCCGCAGTAACTGAACGTTTGCGGCTAATCAAGGAAGTCCAAGAAGATGCGGCCGCAAGCTTACAAATAGCAGCGCAGCACGCCAAGGACCGGGACCTACACAGGAAACTTCCGCAGTGGGAAGTAGGAACCCAAGTTTGGTTAGAAGGAACCCATATTCGGACAACTCATCCGAAATTCAAGCTGGCACCCAGACGCTATGGCCCCTTTTCAGTGATTGAAAGAATCGGTCCTCTGGCTTATCGGTTGGAAATACCCGAAACATGGAAAATACACCCGGTGTTTCATGCCTCCATACTCACGGAATATCACGAGACAGAGGCCCACGGGAGGAACTTCCCCAGACCTGCCCCAGAGATCCTGAATGAAGAAGAACACTACGAAGTGGAGGCCATTCTAGATTCAAAACGTCAGGGACGAGGAACCAAGTACCTTGTCAAATGGGTCGGATATTCCGAGGCCGATAACACTTGGGAACCCTTTACCCTCCTCAAAGATACGGCCGACGAGGCGCTTCGTGAATTCCACGAAAGCTATCCAGACAAACCCCGACCAGCGGCGATTAAGCTTTAGAAAGATATAAAAAGGGAAACACCCCCCCTCTTCCAAAGCAAGAATCCTCCCCAGTACATGTCCGACCACTCCTCCTTGAACTACTCCCCTGGACGTGCCATGCTCATCAGTGATGGAACTACCTCCTCCCCTTCAAGAAACCCATCGCCAGACATCGTTCTGGCCGTGGCCAACCCCGACACTGGACGCCCTAGCCGAAGCAGCCGCCCAGAGACTCCAGAAGGAATTTCCATACCAATCATCGTCCACCAAACCGCGTTCGCCGCCGAAGATCGAACGAGTTCCGGAACCTCACCACGGTTTGAGAGAACTCATGACGAGCACGATGAAGGACGTCAAGCGGAGGGAAGGCGTGCTCCGTCAACGCCTCCGCGACCGACGACAGCGTTGGCTCAAGGAGACGCAAGACAGGAAACGAGAGGCGGAAGAAGACCAGGAAACCCTTCGGACCTGGCATCGCCTACAACTGTTGAGGCAGGTGTACAAGAACCAGCAACGGCTGGTGCATCAGCTACCCGGACCAGAGGGCCCCCTACCAGTAGTCGAGATCTGCACCCCGGAGAGTTGGAAGGACTAGGAGACGCTCTACTCCAACGCACCACCATCTCCGCGGTAATTCAGATGGCCACAGCGCTGGCCTTACAAAGGCTCGCTAACTTCTTCGCAGGGCAACCAGGAAGCGAGAGCGACGACATTCCCCGACGCCTCGCTGACGCGAGCGACCAGGTCAGGCTTCTGGCCTATGCAGATGATCATAGAGCCGCCTCCTGGTACGCCCGAGGAAATAATGGGGCTTACGCCCTACTCATTCATCCGGACGAGTTCTCCTCCTTCATCAATCTGGAACTCCTACCCGCCCTCATCTCGCGCACCGACACAAGACACTCCTCCCATCCTGTCCATCCCGTTCGGATTGACCCATTCCGCGTCCAACCATGGAGCGAAGCTAGCAGAGCGATACCAGCTACAAGTAGTCGAGACGCATCCACCCAGACCGAATACGTCTGGGCTACGGTCCAACGACAGGCACGAAGGGACCGAGAGGCCCTTCCTCCCGTATCGGCAGGACAATCCACCGGGCAGGACGCAGGAGGCAGCAATGAGGAACACCCTCCAAGGTACAGGAGGAATGAGGGACGAGGGAGCCAGAGAACAAGGGCAACCCCTCAACCCAGGCGAAGCAGTCCTAGAAGAACTCAACCAAGAGATCCGCCGACTCCACACCATCCTCGAGATAATGGACCTGAAGGAGCGCATCCACACATTGGTAGAAGAAATCCAATCCGCCAGCGCCCGACTCAGCTATCTACCTTATTTCCGCTTATCACCCTGATAAGCAGCGTTTTCGTTTCGTTTTCGTTTCGTTTTCGTTTTCGTTTCGCTTTTGGTCTGTCCTGCCTTTCGCGGGATGTTTCAAAGCACGAGACCACCTTGTATGACCTTTGAGGCTTCATCCCAGTCCATGGTTTCCACAATCAAGACTGCCGAGCAAGAACTTGGCGCTCTGCTCTAACTCAGTTTTATTTTCGTTTCGTTTTCGTTTTCGTTTCGCTTTTGGTCTGTACTGTGTTCTGCGGCGCATCCCAATGCACAAGACTATGAAAGGAGGTCTTTTGGGCTTCATACCAGTTCATCGAATCCACAATCAAGATTGCCAAACAAGAATTGAACAAGTGTACCATGTCTGACCTTTACACTGTCAGCTATGTTTTTGAAACTCATGATTTTCTAGCTCTGTAAGAAGAATTTGTGAATTCTATCGATACATCTGGGATTCTACCACGGAAGCGCACCATATTGCAAAAGTTCGAAAATATAAAATTCTATGTCACCGCAAAAGCGCCGGCTATTTTTTTGAAAAAGGCAAATTCCTTGCTTAATATTGAGAATTTTTGAATTCCGTCAACACATATGGAAATCTGTTACGAAAACGCACCTTTTCGAAATTTTGACTTATTACATAAGGGGGGGGAGGTACATCCCCCCCCTGACATAAGCAATTTATGACATGAAGGAGCACTGCCGATAGACTGGCCTAAGTCACATGTTTAGCCAAATAAGCACAAATAGCCTCTTTGCTATATAAACACTCGAAGCTGTGACATATGTGACTTTTTTTCTTGACTTCAAACCACCATCATCCTGTAAGTCATTATTTCAATCTTAATTTCGAAAAAAAATCAGATTTTATTCTCATGCTTTGGGAGGTGGTACCACTCTCCTAACTAAAATGTGAGAAAGGCTTAGTCAGGGGGGGGATGTGACTTACCCCCCTGACTAAGCTTGCTTGAGTTGAAAAAAAGCCTGAGCAAGCTTAGTCAGGGGGGGGAAGTAACATACCCCCCTGACTAAGCACTGTGTTTAGTGTGGAAAGCACTTTCCTTTTTTCAATTTTTGCCTTTGTATGATATCTTAAATGCTGACTTTAGTTTTGTTTTAGACATTCATAATATGTCTGCAAATCTTTATAAGATCAAGGCCAAATCTGATGGCACAGGACCATGGTTTGAACTAACAAGCAGTGAAGGCCGGATCTTTATCTTCAAATATGCTGATGGCAACTACTATTGCCAATGTAGTGCAGATAACCATGCTATTTTTCCTGGAATTTTCAAAAGAGAAAAGGCTCTTGCAGATCATATGATTAAAATGAAGAGTACATGGTGTGGCTCTGAGCCTATAATTCCATTCAAGGTTGGTAGTCTTTTAAGTTTGATCAATTAAATTCTCAAATTGTAATTATCAGGCTGGAACCATAGTTGATCCATTGCACTTACCTAAACGCGTTAAAGATTTGCCCATCAACTATCCTATCCCAAACGTAAGCATCATATCAGTTAGAATTAAACTGTAAAGCTAATCATTTATCTAGTTGTCTATTCCTCCATTGTCCACAGTTGTTGGGAACATGAACCATACAATTTCTACGACGGCTTCTCATCATTCACACTCTTCTTTACTAGTCCAGTCTGACAACGGTGATACTGCTGCGCAACAAGAACAAGACGTCGTACCTCAAGAGGAAGACATCGTAATGCAGCCAGTAGAACCTGAAGTTATTGTGGACCAGTATGAGGTATTATAAATTAATTGATTGTGCTGATTTTAATATATTAATAAGTAACAACAGAGTTCAGAGCCAGACATAGATTTCCTCAATGGCCAATCAAATATTCCAGTGTTTGATGAGGTGCCTTTTTATTGAACAACTATCTCAAATAATAACTGATTGATAATTTATAGCTTGAATCAGTTCCTATCTTTAGCGAGTATGGTCTTGTTTGCAACATCCGTCTTGGCGCCCTCCTTTGTATTTCTTGCGGTATCATCGTCACTCCTGAAACTGTTCATGCTCATCTTCAAAACACGCATGACTGGGGTCGCAAGCCTTTTGATGAGAATGCTTTTATTCAGGCAGTTAATGACAGGGATCTCTCCTATGATTATCCCAATCAGCCAAAGGACCTCTGCATTCAATATGAAGGGCTCAAGTGTATTCAAGGTTATAGGTGCGATGTTGATGGCTGTGGTGTCTATCGCGGAACACCCAAGTCAGCCAAGGATCATCATCAGCGTGACCACAAAGACATATCTCTTCCTGGAGCATGGCAATCACTTATATTCAGCGCTGGAACAGTTTTAATCACCGATACTTTCCAGTCATCCCTCGCTCACAAGTCACTCGTCCACATGAAGACATTCTTCGTTCTGTCAAGACTATGCTTGATGATCTTATGGCTCTTGATGTTCATGCGGAAACTGATCGTCGATTGGTAGATCCATTTCTTAACAAAGTTGGCTGGCACCTTCACTTTGAGGGACAAGATTTTATCTTTCTTCACAAGCTTGGCGCTGCTCCCATTCACACAGAGTTTCCTGTGCTAAAATCTGGTCTTCTTTATCTGTTGCGATCAATGACTGTGGAGCTTGGCCTTATCTCAGACCTGGTTAGAAAAAAGGTCAATACGGAAGATCGTGCAACTGGGTAAGCTATTCCTTACAATTTCTAACAACTTGATACTGATACTTGATAATAGCTTGAATCATACACCTTTCAGTGACCATCTTCTTGATGAAACTCTTGAGTCATATATGGTTCCCATCATCTCAATCCTTGCAGCCTATCTTCGTGCCAAGCCGACGGACTCATACAAGCTCACAACCACTCCAGCGCTTGAGCAGCATCTCCATCATCTCCGTCAGGCTCTTACAACCAAGGACCACAAGCTTATTTCTGCTGCAATCGATCCAATTCTGCTAGATTTGTTCACAACATCATGGGAGCCTGCGACTGGTCAAAACCTACAAGATCCTGTCATGCGCTGGATAGCGTTATCAATGATCAACAACAAAGGCGCATTCAAACCGGCACCTAGCTGCACACAAACACTTGCACGTCTCACGTACATCATTCGTCTGGTTATTTGTCACAAAGTACGACAGCTAGTTTTGGATCCACAAGGCCATCGTATCCAATCAGATGATGTGGCCTTTGCTTCCTTGGCCAAGTGGACAACCGAGGGCGAAGAAAGCACGTTCAATAGCATCAGGTCGTTACAGCACCTTGCCAGCGCAATTGCACATGCAACTATGGGAGAAATGCGCATTTGGTGGACAGATCATGAACATCATACAGAGATGCTCTATCATGGTGAAAAGGTCACGTTAGATGGGCTACGTGCAATGGCAAGGTCAATCATGCATGCTCAAAAGACATCATTCGAGAGGCTATTTGAAGGGATGAAGCTGCGGTGCAAGTACGACACCATTCATGACGATCCTTCCAACCGCGAAGTAGGCTATTGCTATTTGGACCATCCTCGCAACCGCGAAATCTTTGGAGATCAAGATCGTATGCTGAATGCAGTTCTTATAACTCCTCAAGTACGCGCCAAGTTTGTTACAGGCTTTCAGAAGACGGGACAATTATCTGGAACGAGCGGTATTGCAAAGAATGGCTACATCATTATGCGGAATTTGAAGCACAACAAGTCCTTTCGATTGAGGTACTAGGTGGAGCCGCAAGCCGAATCAGTGAACTTGGTGCCTCTAATCTACGCAATACTTTGACTCGTGACAAGCGCAGCTGTCTGATACTGGACAAACATGTTACTCTGATGCGGTATTACACCAAGCGTACTGCCATTGAAGGCCACGACAAAGCAATTCCTACTTCACTTCCTGCCCATACAGCCGATCTCATGATTCAAGACCATGCTATTCTTCGTCCATTTGCATTGCGGTTAGCAGCGATTGTCATGAAAAGCAGTCCTGATTGCGTTCGACGATATCGCGATCGCTTGTTTGTCAACTATGACAGTGATTTTGAGGCCAAGACCATCACCACTCTTATGGGCCGCCATAGTCGAAAGGAAGAGACACTGGGTTGGCCGATGAATGTCAATGCGTACCGTCACATCAATGTTGCTTTTCGCCGTCATCATTGCCGACCTATCGAGCACTTAATAGAATCAGACGAGGGAGATACCATTGGTGCTCTTCAAGCAGGTCACACAGCTAAAGTTGCAAGAGAACACTACGCCATCAGCAATGAGATCATTGAAGGGAAAATTGCGGAGGAGGTTCTTCCTTTATATCTGGACTACAGCGGAGACTTTCAGCGAGTGTTGCATATTGTTCCTGGTGGTCAATTTATACACTACAAGAAGGCGATCGATGGCTGGGACAGTTACAAGCCAACCAAGTCGACTAATTCCACTCCTACACTCGCTCCTTCAACCGCAGTCGCAACCATTGATACCGGTGATATTGTCACTCAGCTTATGCAGCAACTGGGTCCCTTGATTACGACCAAGATTGACCAAGGACTTGCGGAGATCAAACAAGCACATAACGAAAGCATGAAGAAAAATGAGGCAGCGTTTGAAAACAGGCTAACTAGAACAATTGATGAAATGAAGGATCTATCGTCGGGTATTTTGAGCAATGCTTTGGAACAAGTTAAAGCTACAGCAGGACTCTATCGACCACAAGTTCAAGATGAGGCCTCTATATCAATGCCTGATTGTGGGTAATACTTAATCTCAAGTAAGATAGCTGATTAAAAGTATTTATAGTGGGTGGCTTGCACATACCATCTGGCCCTTCTTCAATGCAGCAAGATGAAGATGACGATGGTAGACAAGATTTATCCTTATAGCACAACTTATCACTGATATCCAAATAGATGAAGAGAACATGTATGCAAACCCAGAAGAGTATGATATACCATCAGATATCAGAGAGGTGCCTATTGAAGGAGACGACAACACTGATGAGGAAAGCGAAGAACAAGAAATAGGTAAGCGAATTACTTAACATGCTTGAATGTTGCTTAAAACAAATTACTGTTTAAAGTGCGACGTGGCATTCATGGAGTTCAAGCTGATTCAGACGTTGCTTTTGAGCATGCGGCTCTTAATATTTTCCATGATATCTTTCCATCACGGCCTGGAGCATGGAGTTGTCCTGAACAGCGGCAAGCGTTTTTTGCGCTTCTTCACCTTGAACAAGATGTGATCATGGCGATGGGCATGGGCAGCGGCAAGACGTTTCCTATGATCTTATGTTCACAGCTGGAGCGCAACAAGGCCACCATTGTTATTCTTCCTTTGATCTCTCTTATGACCGACTATGTGGACAAGTTGACCAAGTGGAAGATACCATTTCACAAATTTGTTGCCAACCATCCTATTATTCCATCTGGCACACAGCTGATTCTTGCAACAGCCGAGACTACGACAATGCCCTCCTTCAAAAAGGCTTGCATGCTTCACCATCAACAAACTCCTATTGTACGCGCTTGCTTTGACGAAGCACAGCTTGCACTGTATCAAGCGGACTTTCGCTTTGCTCTTCGAACGGTCTCTAATCTGCGCTTTCATGATGAAATGCAGCTTGTTGTTCTTTCTGGCACGATGCCTGCGCGTTCTATTCCTGAACTCAAGGAGCGATTCTACCTAACAGACAATGCTATCATCATTCGAACGACAACCAATCGACCTAATCTCAAATTTGTTCTCAAGACCTTTAGGCCCTCTGTTGATCTTGCCTCTGTTGTTTCTGAACTGCGACAGACCACTTATAGAATAGAGGATACCACACTAGACCCTCTGCCCTTTGCGCAAGAAAATGATACTCAAGAGCTTTTAGAGCATGGACCTTGGATTAAACCGTTAACTTGGTTGTACATGGATCAGCCGTATCATTCAATTTTCTTTGTGCCAAGATATGAGTTGGGCGAAAGACTTGAGTCGGAGACGGGCAATGCGTTTTACCATGGAGACAATACGAAGCTGACAGAGGCGGCAAGAGAGGAAATGTTTTATGCTTGGAAGAATAATCCGATTGGGGATATTATAGCGACTTCGGCGATGGGACAGGGTGGAGACTGTCAAGATGTCTATCTAGTTGTGCATGTTGACACTCCAACAGGATTAGGATCATGTCTTCAAGAATGTAATCGAGGAGGAAGAGATGGACATGTCTGTGTTTGCTATATTCTTGCGCAGGACACTAGATCGTGGCGACCCTCGAAGGGCAATCTGGATCACAACGGGGCGATAGACATGCACAAGCTTATTTGGTCATCAAGAGCATGTTTGCGATATGCGTTTACTCTATGGGTTGATGGAGTTGGTGTTTGCTGTTTAGATGACGCGGAAAATGAGCGATGCTCACATTGCGAAGCATATGGAGAGTCTGAACCATATATTCTTCGCAAGTTTAGGATCACGCCGTTTCCTACTACAGATTCAGTGTCTACGAGCCTTGGAAAACGACGTGCTTCGGAGGTTCTAGACTTTGCGACGGCTTACAAGTGTTCGAAGCGGAGAACGGAAGAAGGATACTCTCACATGGAGGAGTACAATAAGGAGTTAAAAGAGATTGTTTATGCACTAGAGGGATGGTGCACTTATTGTTTATCGTTTGGAGAGAAGGTAGGGAAGCACGATGTGTTGGCATGCCCGAAACTATTTCAAAAAGGAATTATGAAGAGGAACGTGTACTTGGACTTTAGGCAAAGATTGAAGTACAGATGGGGAAATTACTTGGAAGCTATTTGTCCAAAGTGCCATTTACATTCAGGGAACAACACGGTGCATGTTGGAGATCTTAGGAATGGGTGTAATCCTTTACACTTGGATCTGATTGGTTAAGTTGGTTAGTTAGGTTAGGTTAGGTTAGGTTAGGTTAGTTAGGTTGGTTAGGTTAGGTTAGGTTAGGTTAGGTTAGGTTAGGTTAGGTTAGGTTAGGTTAGGTTATGTAGGTTAGGTTAGGTT